>JAOPGA020000889.1:0-22547 GCA_026419775.2 Acrasis kona
AGGAAGATATCAACCATTTTGATGGAGACCTCTTACTCCATCTGGCACGCGCGTTGCGCAACGCACGCCATCAAATCCGCCAAGCTAGGCGGGCCTTCGGCTGTATAGAGTCATTTATAAATATGTAAATTTATTCTAATAAAGCTTTTCGTCAGAATGCAATTTATAATCAAAAAAAAGTGCAACAGATATAAGCAATTCTGATCTGAGTGCCATTCACTGCATGATTCCTGCTTAAGACATCATTAAAGTGAGTGACAGGAACCAGCTCCTGCACAATGGTCAAACATTCCAGCACCATTCTACAAATTCAAGGGGTGAATCTCACTATAGGTGTTCTGCCTACAAACAGTTGAGGTGTGAATGCAAGATTATTATGCAAACTAAACAGTCTGGTGAAGTTGAATATGAGCTTGTTCGGTTTCACAACCACAGTGTTGTTGCCCAAGGTATGCCAGTATTGAGGCCTGAGAGACTTGAGTATCTCCGGACTTATATTAGGGACAACATGCATGAGACCAATCTGAGGCTGATCCAAGATGTAGTGAATAAAAACAATGTTTTTTTTATTTGTGTGGAAAGTTGCCTAATTGTAGAACTCGAGGTGCTTGGTGTGGAGGTGCTGGCATTTTACAATAACTGTTATATTTTACACTTTCCATAAAATAAAAAAATTCCCATTCTAACAAGTTCCGAGTGTGAAAGTATTTTCCACCTCGGCCAAACCTCTGGGTTTGGCACTCGGATTCTCCGCTCCACTACGCTTGAAAAATGCTTTCCCACTTGGAACTCGTTAGAAAAATACCATTGCCTACATTGCAAAGAAGTGATAGCTCAGCAACATTATGTTTTTGTCTTGTTAGATACCTCATTCACAGGTTTTTTATATTAAATATATTTGGCATAATATATTTAAAGGATTTACCAATTATGTAAAGGTTCTCCGCATTGGATATCCGACGATCAAAATCATTTCCACACCCATAGCTTCAAAAGTAATAACTAAAAAATATATTATGGTTGTTACAAAATTTTTGGATTCTCATAAATGAATACTCATTTGAAAACAACAACTAAACAGGTAAAGGGTGATAGAAGAAATAAAAACAAGTATTTCCAATCAAGTTTTATTTTTCTTAAGGCAGATTAGGGTGCAATGAGCAAAGGTCTGTGAACAATACAATAGACATTCGTTCCCCGCTACGTATTTGTAGGTTGTGATGATGGATACATGTGGTGTTGAAACTTAAAATGTCACTAAGCTGAATGTTAACAACATTGTCAACTTCCTGCTGCAACAATTGGTGCTGTCACTGACATTACTTTGTTACATGATTAAATAGTGTATAATAACTTCCTTTTTGAAAGTTCTGAGTATGTACTTTAATTCAAACTATTTATGTGTGCCTAAATATATTTTAACAATGTTATAAATTATGTCTTCATTGATTTTTTCTCACTTATCATGTGCTTTATCATCTTTATAAAAAGTTGGAGCGACTTGCACACCATTTACCAAGTAACGCAACGCAAAAACATAATGTCGCTGAGGTATTGACAGGCATGTTGGTGTTGACGTATAAATAGTACTAAAATGGTTCAATTATTTTTATTTTAATGACCCAAATTTGGTTTTGGCCAATGACTTTTTAGTTGCGCCCTAGTTTTCATATAAGTTGCGCCCTGGTTTAAAAATAGGTCCAGGTTGCATAATGTCGCTGAGAGAACAATGTACATCACCCATGACCACATTAAAAGGGCAAGGAAAGAATTCCAAACTGCAAGAATTGATATTGTCCTAGATGTTGCAAACAGGACGGATCTTGCCCAGACTTTAGATGGTGGCAGCTTCTTCCAAGGTCTCCATGTCCAACCTAGACTGTTCACACTGCTGTTTGCATCAAATTGGATGTTGAACTTGCTCAACTCAGTGACTGAGCATGATCAGCTGTTCATTGATGGTATATTCAGCACTGTTCCTCAAGGTGTAGCTCAGTTGATTGTTGTAATGGTGTTGAATTGTGGTTCTACAAGAGCACAGCCAGTGATGTTTGCATGGACTCAATCTAGAACTATTGTGGAGTATGAGTTCATGTGGAGGAGAATTCTAGATCTTGCACCCAATCTGGCTACTGTTCCAAAAATATATGCCACAATTGATTTTGAATATTCTCACATCAGTGCCATAAAAAATGTGTTTAGCAATGTTCAAATTGTAGGTTGTATGTTCTACTTTCTACAAGCAATAGTGAGGCATATATCCAAGAAGCTGATTCAGTTCCGTACGCTCCTTGATGCTAATGAGGAGCTACGTAATAAACTGTTGGACAACTTGCGAGAATTGGTTCAGGCTCCTAATCAAGCGACATTCAATGCTTTGCTGTCAAGCTTTATTCCTAGGTGGTATAATCAAATTGGTGGCCAAGACTACATCAGGTACATGACCAACACTTGGCTGAACCAGAGTTCAAGATTCTCCCCAAGTATTTGGTGTCATGGTTTCTTTGGTAGAGATGATGTGCTTAGGACCAATAACATGGTGGAAACTTTCAACAGGGAGATTAACCAAAGCAAGCAACAACACGCAAAGCTTGATATTAAGCAATCAGTGCAATTGTTACAACGCCTTGAGCAGAGACGAGCTAGAGAATATAATCAGCAGATATTCAACGCTCAAGAGAGGGACAACAGACCACTTGCTAGAGTACGTAATGCTGCTGTACCTGTTGTTGCTTCTGTTCCCACACCTGTTCCCACACTTATTGTTGTGCCCATTTCTACGCCTGTTGTACCGCCAGTTGTTGCACCACCAAACAACTATGAGTTCACTATGGCATTTCTAAACTCTATCAGAGATGATAACAATGATGAACCGGCTCCAGTTACTTTGCCACAACACACACCATTACAGCACCATCCACAGGTACAACCTCCAGTACAACCTCAAGTACAACCTCTAGTTATGCTGCCCAATGCCCCACAACCGCACATTGTGCCACTTGTTCAACCTCAACAGCAGCAGCGTTATCAAATACCAACTTGCAATGCTAGAGAGACTGCAAACAATTTAAATACAGGCAGAGGAAGAGGCAGAGGAACCAAGAGAGCAAGGGATGGAGATCCAGTAACACAATTTACTGGTAGTTTTGTGTTAGAGCCTCCACAAAGTCCGCAGCAGCAATCTAATGTAAGATAAATATTACTTTGATTTAATGCTTATAAGGTTATTAGTAGCAAAATTATTAGCGCCGCTGAATCTAACCAGTACACTCTCCATCAGTACTTTAAAGTCAAGTTACCTTTCTCACGATTAGCGCCGTTACAGGTAGGCAGTAATAACAAGGTTGTGAATGGCATCAAAAGAGTTTTGGAAAACGTTGAACAGGATCCAGATATTGTTGTGCAAGAGTCAGACAATATAGTGCAACAATCATCTACCTCAGATGACAATTCATCAATTTCTACAGATTCGACCATGGAGGGGGAGTACATGCTTTCGGCAAGAGACTTGGTAGAATCTGATTTCATTCTATCTGCATTTTTGGATGATGACTTCTGTGACTATTCCACTTCATCTGATATGTCTGAAGATGAAATGGAGACTTTTGCAGATCTTGCTAAGAAAGAGATAAGAAGAGTGGCTAGAGAAAGGAGGGTAGCAAAAAAAAAGAGAGTGGCAAAAGGAAAGAAACAACGTTGTGAATAAATGTTAGTTTGTTACAGATTGTGTTAATCTCTTTGAAAGTAGATCATATACAATTCTGCTTCTAAGTACACTTTGTATAAACACCTTGCTTGATATTTTTTATTATCGTATTCTTGAAGTTGATAACAAACGTACTACAATAAGACAATTGTTTTATTTATAGTTGTATTTGTGCAAATTTTACATTTTGTCCAAACATCTATATCATGCAACATACTTGGCTGGGAGATTGCCGCGGATGAGAGTATAGCTTATATATATACCTTGTCCGCATAGTAGTATGGAGGCTAGTACTTGTACAATGCTTTACGAGTGATCACTCAAACCTCAAGTATCTTTTTTTATATTAGATTTATTGTAAAATCAAATCAAACAAATTGAAAACATCAATGTTACGCAAAGACCAATGCATAGTCTGTGAAAAACATTTTTTTGTTAAGAATTTTGTTTTAAAAGATGATGAAATTTCAATATTTGGTAAAAAAACGCCCGCAAAGGATGGGTTTGCCGAGCATGTTATGATTTGGTGGGGAAAAAACGAAAAGAGACATTGTACAACAAAGTTTCTTCATATGACATAGGTGCGGCTGAACAAAATAACAGGTCGGAATTTGAATTTATTCCACGGCCAACATCTACGCAGCAGGTAATTTATTACTGGTAAATTAATTAGTTTAGAAGTCACTCCAACCTTGATTCCTGTTGAAATTTTAACCTCAGATATACTAGATGGAATTTATGAAAATGATGATATTAAAATTCAAGGTCTAATTGATAAACTAGATTCCTTGCCTGTGGATGTGCTTTACCAGATGCAGTTGACGTTTTATCGTAAACATAATTATAAGAGCGACAGGTGCCCAGGTACACCTTCAACATCTTCAAATTATGACGGTTCCCGCACAACTATTGACTCTTTAATTGGAGATGGATTTAAAAATATAGAGTATAATCATTACATGAGGAGCGTGGATATGAGTTTGTTATGTCAATTTCATGTTGACTCTGACATACTGTCAAAAGAAATGCTGAGTGAAATGAACAACAGCACATTAGCATTTTGGAAGGAGAGAAACCCAAGTGTGCGCAAAACGTCAAGAGGTCTGGAGTGTGGAGTTCTACATGATGAATACCACATTAAAGCGTCTGTAGATATAGACAAATTAAACAAAAGCGAACAAAAATTCCTACTTCGCCTCCGCTCCAACCAGCTTTGTACTCTGTCAAAGATGCGTTACTGGAGCAACAATCCAAATTATGACACCAAATGTCCTCGGTGTCATTCATCACATGAAGACCAGCAACATTTGCTTCTTGACTGTCGCTATAATAAAACTAAATTACATGATGCGATGGTCAGAATCAATAAGGTTATCCAGGATAATCTGAAACCTGGCTTTGTTATTTGAGGCATTTTTAAATTTTGGGGGGCGCCATATTATTTGACGCAGCGTGGAATTGAAGGAAGCGAAGAAATGTCAGAGTTGCCAGAAGATTGGAAGAGGTCCATTTATGCTAGTATGCTAGGATATGTTAGTATGGACACTTTCAAGCGATTCAACAAGCACTTTAGAGTTCTCAAGCCTCTCTCTGTACTCCGAAAAATCTCTACAATACTCATGGAAACTTCCCGTTCCATTTGGACCGCTCGATGTGTTTACAAGGCAAACTGTGAACACGAGCAATCACCTTCTCGGTGATTTGTATATATAATTTTTGTGTAAGGTAACTCATCAATAACCATTGACGGGGGTTGTAAAACTACCAATAAACTTTCAGGCTTATCCCTGTTTTCTAAAAAAAGGTTGTGGTTGTTGCTGGGGGTGTTGTTGTTGTTGTAGTTGTTGGTAGGGGTGTTGATGTGGGTGATCCTGTTGCCAGGGATGTGGTTGTTATTGTTGTTGACACTGTTGTATTGAAAATAAACATTTATTTATATTGTGGAAAAATCGCGGGAGCGTTCCTTTTCCTTTTTTTTTACTATTTCCGTCAGGGGAAAGGAGACAGGAGGGGGGAAACTGAGTTGTCTCGAGAAAAGATCCAGATTGGGTCATGAGGTACATTACAAGCCTTTATTGTCCCGCTAAAAAAGATTCTGCCTTGGGATATCTTACCATCAATTTCACTTTAGCAAACCATAACAATGCTGAAGTAGCTACACATGACAACAACACAGAAGACACAATAGATGTTCCTGGACAGGATAATGCTCAATATGATACTGATCAACACAAGAGTATCGGTGGATCTGAATTCAATGTAAACGCATCTGTGATTCCTCAAGAGGAACAAGAATCTATTGCTTCAATCGACGCGATTTATCCAACCGATTACACTAATGCAGAAGTCAACAAGATTTATGAAGAATTACATCATGGAAAAGAACCTCTAAAAAGGAAACGCGGGAGAAAGCAGGACAAACAACTGACCAGTAGACCAAAAGCAAAGAGGCTAGCAAATTTTGACCAAACAGATGAAGTACATCCTACTAGTAGCGAGGTTCTAGAAGACGTTCCAGCTCCAACACCAATTAAAAAGAGACGGAATGCTGGTTCTAAAAGGACTAGGTCTTCAAGCTTGTCTTATGAAGAGATTATATCTCCCAAGCAGTGTAGAATACCACTTACATCGTCAAATACTACTGGTCACATGTCAGAGTCCAAGATGTGGAAAGCAATCATCAATAAAGCAAAATGTAAATAGGTTGTCAACAACATTTGTATAAATGTAACCTTCAAATGTAAATAAAACAATTTTGTTCATAGATTATGCTGTCGCTATAGTTTGCTTTGACTTTGCTGTGTTTAAATAACAAATCCTGATGTTGGGCGGGAATGGTGAATGGCGATTACAAGAAGTTCAAGAAAACCAAGAATCTGAGCATGTACTTCGATTCAGAATGTTTGAAAAACCATAGGTACTGATGGTTTTAGAATTGTCGGTTTATTATTGAGCATATAGCTCTCGGCGAAATTTTATTTTGCCAAGTTATTTACAACCAAACAAAATTTACAAAGAATTGGTAAAATATAACATTTACGCTACAAACCGTTGGTTTCATTAAGCGCCTAATGCGCAAACCTCTAATAACCTGTTGGGTTAGGTCCTATTAATTAAACATTACTTTTTCATTATATTTTCTATTCGTTACATGACAACAGTTCTTGTTTCAAATATTACTTTTATTAATCAAATTGATTTAACCTTCCTTGTTTCATTGGCTATTGTCCTGATTCTTCTTGACCAAACATGCTATTAGATTATCCTTTTGACCACATCAACTAACAGGCTATATTGATACCGCAGATATAGACTTAATTAGTTTAAATTGTTGTTACCTAAACAAAATGATAAAAGTTCTTAGTGAGGCTATAAGAATTCACACATAACAAAATACAACGTTTTATTGAACAATATTAAGCCTCTGTCTTTTTTGTTTCCTACATTTACTTTGTTGGCTCTTACGTTTACGTCCTGACTTTTCTTGACCAAATTTACCAACCTTAAGTGCATGTGGTTGATCACATTGTGAGTGCACAGCCCTCATTAATGTAATATCATCCGTAGTGATGTGTATTGGGTAATCATCCATATTTTATAATTTATACATGGAAATGCGTCTTTTCTCCTCTCRATGTTCTATTTTCCACGTCTCTTACAATTATCCACGAGTTGGTTCAATTTTCCCCAAGCAGTGATTTTTCTCCGCTAGCAGTAACTTTTTCCGCTAGCAGTGATTTTCTCCGCTAACAGTAACAATTTCCGCTAGCAGTTTACTTTTTCACCGCTAGTTCCAAAGTTCGGGAAGAACTATAGACATCCAAAATGCTCTTTTTAATGGACATGCTGTGGTTTGCCTTCAGCTTTTTATTTCCCTTGCTTTGATAACCGGCAATAAAGTCAGCACTTTGGTTAAGCATGTATTTGCTCAGTTTTTGGAGGCATGTATAAAACCCATTAGTCCTTGTAYAAGCGGTCTCCATCTTAATGCTGTTGTTGTGGGATTCAACCGCATTTGTGAATGCTCTAGCTCYGTCCTTAATGCCTGCTTCTTCTCTTGCTGACTTGCAAACATTTTGTATTAATGGTTGTAGTTTGTGAGTCTCAAAATATTGAACAAACTGTTGTCCTACATCCTTACCGAGTATTTTAATACTGTTGGTTGTTAGAGCGGTTACAAAATCACACTTACAATCTTTGATAAAATGTATCAATGTGGAGTTTGACCTCATCTCCAGTGTAATCCAATAGTCCACGGTATGCACCAAATCCATTTATTGTTTCCATAACTTCATTTATCTCTTCTGAAGCAGTAACTTTCAATGTATACTTTAAATRGGATTTGATATTCTCACGGAAGTGATTTGCACATAACAAATGCTTAATTCCTGGAAACTCTTTTGTTAAGGCATTTATGAGACTATAATCGCCATCGTGCTTTACTGTGTACTTTGAATAGTCTGATTCTTTGACAACTAAGCAAGTTTTGATGTATGCTATACATTGGGAGTGGGTCTGGCTCCCCAAAGTTTGGTGCAAGTACATAGCACCGCATTGTATTGGGTCTTGATAGAAGTCCTTATTTTGTGTGATGAGGGATGTAACGTACCTATTGAACATGTTAAATGTTGTATCAATCTCCCATACTTTGTTTCCTTTCAATGCAAGGATGCTAGCATTTGTGAACAACACAGCGACATTTGATGAATGAGTGTAATAATGTTGAAGAATGTCACCGTGACACAAAGCAAACCATTCCAACTGTTGGCTCTCCTCAATTTGATTCCTTTGTGTTTGTAAAACATTTTCACATTGTTTTGTGTCTCTTGGTGTTGGAACATGGACATCCCATTAGGTACAAAAAATAGTAATTTTAAGAACCGTGCTTTGCAACTCTCTCGTGATGACCAACATGTGACTATACTAACAGACTGCTTATCTGGCATTCAAGCTGTACAGTCATATGAAAAGCTGGTAAATGTGGAACAACAGTTACGAATATGTGACAACCAACTACTTCATGCAATTGTCCAGGAAAAGAAGAGAGTTAAATCATGTATCCTCAACTATATTGAAGCTCATTCCAACATTCCTAGTAATGAAGAAGCTGACAAACTCGCAATGCTTGGTTTGAAGAATCACCTCATCAGTGATATCTGTCCACCCACTCACCTTGCTTTTGATCTTGTTTGTAACGGTGATGTTCCACACAAATCTGTTCGTCTTTTTGTCAAATCTTATTTATCTTCTAAACGATCTTACTCAGTTGACTACAAATATGACCTTCTACATGATGAATACCACATTAAAGCGTCTGTAGATATAGACAAATTAAACAAAAGCGAACAAAAATTCCTACTTCGCCTCCGCTCCAACCAGCTTTGTACTCTGTCAAAGATGCGTTACTGGAGCAACAATCCAAATTATGACACCAAATGTCCTCGGTGTCATTCATCACATGAAGACCAGCAACATTTGCTTCTTGACTGTCGCTATAATAAAACTAAATTACATGATGCGATGGTCAGAATCAATAAGGTTATCCAGGATAATCTGAAACCTGGCTTTGTTATTTGAGGCATTTTTAAATTTTGGGGGGCGCCATATTATTTGACGCAGCGTGGAATTGAAGGAAGCGAAGAAATGTCAGAGTTGCCAGAAGATTGGAAGAGGTCCATTTATGCTAGTATGCTAGGATATGTTAGTATGGACAATTTCAAGCGATTCAACAAGCACTTTAGAGTTCTCAATCAGTGTCCCGCAACATTGTTCCTATCAAATGATACATATATCGCCCTAAAGCTATTTGCTACAACTAACATTATGAGCAATCCTGCCATGCATGCAAACGCTCGCAAGTTCACAATTAATGAAATCAACTAATCTGGCATGGTTGGACCTTACAGTCTGAATCTCCCTCGCTGGCAACAAACAAGAAACTCAAGGCAGTTCAAGAATAGCCAAGATGCAAGGCTGAGTTATTAAATCTAATTTAATCTACTTTGCAAGAATTTATTGGAGTACCAGTTGGTGTGATTGTGTGAACAAATTATATGCCGTTGATATCTGTACAAAACAATAAATGCTTCCACTTTTTCAACATTTAATTAGCGATCGGAAATGCGTTTACAAATTTTAGCGAATAATGACAGGCGCAGGATACTTTGCAGGGGACGGACAGCGTATCGATAGGGCAGAATACATTAGATTGATGCAAGAATTTAACAGAAATCCTAATACGTTGCGACCTTGTACAGTGCAACAGTTCACACAAGTACGTATTTAAAAGCAGCAATTATTAAAATACATTAGAGGCATAGACATCTACTCAATGCAGATGCAAATCGGGAAGAGCAATTGGAAGAGAGTGTGTCCACACTACCAACTACGGAGGATGTATTGTCAATACGAAACATAATTGAAACATTTGGCGGTTCTACGACTTACAAAAGTGCAAATTCGCAACAGAAGAACAAAGCAGCATTAGGGCCACCTGACAGAAATAATTTGGTGCAGCTTAAATACCAGAAGAAGAGTAGAAAGGAAGCGATGGAATCATTTCCCAAGTAAATACTTAAACACTAAATTGTTAACTTTCAATAGGTAGTGGATCATCAATTTTGTCCCTTGTACAAACAGATGGAGGCAGTTAGGGAGAAGGATTTATTGAAGGAAGACCTTCAAAAATATCATGAGAGTGTAACAGATCACATAAAAGAACATCCGCTAAATGATATCCAACAAAAGGTTTTTAATGGATACAGGGCGCAGTAGGGAAATAGAACCCTAGATCCAGAAAGTCCTGAAGCTCGCGCAACATTTGTGAAAAGTATAAAAGAGCTCAAAGAAGAAAGGTACAAAAGAAGAGAAAGGGAAGGGTACCCAAAAAATTCAAAACTACATCGAAAGAGATCCAACGCCATTTCAAAATTACTCAGCAGCGCAAAACTTCAAATTTACATGAAGCTTTCAAAATCAGAACTACGAAAGGTTACTTTGAACCAACTTGAAAAAAAAATGGATGTTTTCCCAGGATCGCTTTTTGAGGATGTCATGTCCCAAGAAATGGAACTAATTAAAGACGATGAAGGGATTCAAATTGGATTGGATAAAGATCTGGACGTGTTATATGTGATGATCCCAGAATTTATTGATGATGTTAGCATCAATCAAATATTATATGCATTATTGGAATTATTCAATATGTACCCAAACCAAAAGGCAGCCAAAAAGGACAAGAGACACCAGGCTGAAAATGATGTGATTGTGTACCATTTAATATACATATGCTTCTTTCATGGATGCCGGGATTTCTTCTTCGCCTCTCAAGATCCTGGTGGCTACAATGGCTAGATGWTCTTGAAATTCAGAGGATAGAGAGGTCCATACTTTACCGTGGATACCATCGACGCTAGGGGTGCCAGATGTGTTTTCAATGGCCTCTATCCATTCCTCGGTGGTTACGTCTTTGGAGAAGGTGGAGGTGGTGTCATTGGACCAGGGGGTTGATGTATGACGAAGGAGATCAATTGATTCTTGGGAGATAGGTGGGAGGTGGTCAGGTGGGTTATATCTTTTTGAGAAAGAGCTTTGGATGTACTCGTGGATACGTTGACCATCCCTACAGACTTCATTATCAATAAGGAATTCAGATGGAAGGAACATAGGAGCCCAACCCTTGAGAGATTTCCAGGATTGTTTCATGGAGTTGTTTATCATTGTTTCCATCTCTTCCATATGAGTTGAGTACAGTGTCTTGAGGAGGTCATCTTTTTGTTTGAGCAGGATCCTTTCAACTGAACGGGCGCGGGAGCGAATGTCCATCCAGGATTTGTGACTATCAGACAGGAAAGGGATACCTAGTATTGAACATTCTGTTTTCAAATCGTTCATCAACCTAGATGAGTAATGTTTGTCCAGGAACTGCATAATTTTTGATTTCCTCTTCACTGTGTGGATCCGGTTGATTCGCTTGTATAAATGTTCGATTTGAGCAGAATGGAATGCTGGGCGAGGTTTAAGTGATTGTTTCCCTAGGTCGTTTGCCATTTCGTGGAGTGCACGGGAGTATGCTTGGTGAATGTCTTTGAGAGTGGTGTCCTCCGATAATTGTATGTTCTCAGACGCGGTATTGTGTAAAATATCGACGTTTTTTTCGGTAAAGGGAAACCGTATGAGTTTATCACCAATGCATTTATCTAATACCGTGTATGTGAGGAGTATCGGTTGGTGGTCAGAGTCATGAAATGTGATAACCTCGCACGAATTTAATACTCTAGAAGTGACTGCTGTTACGTTCGATATGCCATATAAAATGTTATCAATGCAGTTTTCCGAGAATGTGGGCGAGGTTGTTGCCGAAGAGAGGTGGAATTTGTCCATCAGATTGGTAAGGCGGCGACCACGTTGTGAAGAATCATTAATTTCGACATTGAAATCACCGGCAATAATAATGTCATGTCTTTTCAAACGTGCTCCTGTAATCCATTCTTCGATTTCTTGTTCAATTTCCAATGATTCTTGGTTTGAGGTGGTACTGGTATGGCTTGTGGGGAGGTATGCACAGACAATGGTGGTAGGGTGGAGTTTAAGGTTAACCGAAATACATACCGCTCGACCTTCGTACGTAGAGTTTTTCTGGGAGACGGTAATTACATTGTTTCGGAATCTCTTTTTCATGATGATGAGCACTCCATGTTTCTTTTTGTTTGTAAGGCCATGTCCTATACATATGTAGCCGAGTTTTTCGAAACTGTGTTGGAGGGTGGGGAGTTCCGAATGGAGGTGGTGGGATTCTTGGATGCAGAGAATGTCAACGTCATATCGGGTGAGGAAGTTGACAATGTTGTGGGTGCGGTTTGTCAACGGTGGTTTGGTGGAAATAAGTTTACCGTTGACATTCCAGGTGGCGATGGTGATGGAATCTTTAACCATTCTTAATGTGGGTGGGGGTCATGTTATTTGATTGAAGCGCTGCAAATAGTCCCCTCATGCACGTTGAAATATCGGACATGTCTTGTTTGGTGTTTGACATTGTTCCGACCATCATGGAAATTGATGTTTCCATCGAGAGGATCCTATTTTGGTAGGCTTCAATTTCTTCCAAAAACTGAATTCTCTCATGAAGGGATTCTTTTTCGGAGCGATCGATTGTTGGTATCTCGTGCTGGGTTTGTGTGAAATTTACATCGAAAGTATCTTCCGTGTTGTTAATTTCGTGGACTGATGTCTCAACGAGAACCCTTTTCGCTTTCTTGCCACGTCTCTTTCGGTGTCTCCTCTTTTTTGTTTTCAACGTGGGTGGAGGTGTGCGGAGGTGTGGTGGTGTTATGGCTTCAACCCAAGAGATAGTAGRGGATGCCGGTTTAGATGTGTTTGGGTAATTAATTACCACAGGTTCATTGGAGGTTTTCGGTGGGGTTGAGGTTGGTGATTTCTTATACCTGGTAAGGTAGTGGATCGGTACCCAGGTATAAGTCTTCTGTGAGAACTTATGCCTCTTGTTGTGGTAACGTCTCTTACTTCGCGCCGTCAACCAAAGGTCCTCCTGATTTGGTTCCACCACCACAAAATGATTGTTATTCACACAAACAGGGAAGAGGTAATGATGGTTGTATTGAGCTGCCACGCATGGTGGATAGTCGCTTTGTTTGCATGCTGTAAGCTTGAATTCAATGTACAGAGCAAGCGAAGGCACTATTGACCTAACATGATTAGATAACTTATCAATTATTTTACTTACATTGTTCAATGTTGTTCCCCTTCCCCTTCAATGAAATGAGCAAAGAAACCAAAGTGCTCATCAGTAAGCCATTTGTATTTTACAAGCTCAGTGTAGAACTTTGGAGTAATCTTTACTCCATCCACCTCTGGTAATTGCTCATGTGCAGTAACAGCAAATATCTAACTCAAATCAAAGCTGTCCTCTCCAGTTGTATAGTCCATCTCAAGTTGCTGTATAGAGTCCAAATGTAGCTGACTTAACTCTTGTGAAACAATAAAATTATTGTTTTTTTTTGTCTGTGGTGGCTGATACTCTAAAAACTCAACCGTTTTATCCTAAATTTGTTAGAAGAAACTATTGTTATAATGCATACCCCAAATCTTTTGTTGACTACCTCTACTAATTCATTGTAGTAGTCACAGTGTTTATGCAATTCATTGACTCTTAATCGATTAACAAGGATGGCATCTTTTGATAACGTCGCGTACAAAAAGGCAGGATATTGTAGACATGTCTTGTACATGAACACGTATCGGTTGAATGTTGACGTTGATATTCCAAACACATTCATAATGTACTTTTCATAATTTTCGGTGGTTGCCGCCATTGGTGTGTCGCTATCTGACATATTGGTCCATGTCAAATGTTGAAGTAGGGATCTGTTGGCATAGTGTTTTTTTACAATGGAGCACCTGAATCCAATAAGTGCGGCAGTCCTGTTGCATACCATTTGCAACTTGCTTTCAAGCTCCAAAAATATAAATGCATTGTTAATAGATTCATCTATAGTTTGTGGTGCCATCTTTAAATCTATTTTTTGCACCTCATCAAATGCGGATGCATTGAAAGATGACAACCCTGTATTTTTCTCAACACATACTGATACAATAGCAAGATCAATCAAACTCCTGCTTGGATTAACAACATCCTTCTTAGTTTTGAGGAATGCTCTTGTATCATTACGGACACTCCCTGAAGATACGCTTTCACCTGTGGATGCACGTCCCTCTTTAAACAAGGGATCACCTTTCCTCTTGCGTCCAACAACACTTGTGGTTTTTCTCTTCTTTGAAGCAGGTGTTGGCCGTGTTTTTCTTATTGGTGACATAGTTTGATCACCAGTATCTATAGTTCTTTTTTCTGTATTTTTAGTCAACAGTTGTTTAGTAACTTACGCTGAATCCGGTTTTTAATGTATTCATGTGTGTAGATTTTATTTGTTACATCCGGCGAATTAACATCTAAAGCGATTTCAGGATAAAGGAGACATTTTCGTCAAAAGGAGACATTTTTGGAAAGATAAATAAAGACTCAAGTTTTATTAAAATCAATTACCCATATCATCATCACTGTCAATATTGACGTTACTCAAACTTGTAGAAAGCTCATTTAACTGTGTATTGTGTGGTATATAATCATCCTCCTCCTCAAGAACATCACACATGTCAGATGAGCTAATTGAGCTCTCCTCATCAAACTCCTCCTCATCTATATCCTCATCTACTTGCATGTCGTCATTTGGGGAGTAATCACCATCACTATCTGACTCCTGATTATAGCCATCACTGTTTATTAGCTGCAACTGTATCTTCTGCTCAATTAGTTTTTTAAGAGCGTCAGACGATGACTTCATTAGCGACTTTTCGTTGCTTTTAAGCATAACATTTTTAGCTAGTAATGCACGAGTCTCAAGAGTACTACGTCGCTGTGATCTTGGTTTTGGCCACTTGAGTACAAAATCACCATTCTTGATGCTAACATCAGCAAGAAGCACTTCAACACGTCGACCTCCTCGCTTGCAGTCTAAAATTCTACCCATCTGCACATACAGCTCCTTGTCTGATAGAGCAACACAAATATCATCCTTCTCTACTACACCATTTACTCTTAATGGTTCTTTTTCTCGGATAATACCTATCACTGGGCGACGTCTTGGTACTGGCGCTCTATTTACAGCTACTTGGCGAGGTTGAAGAGTTGAGATAGCTAATGGATAAACTTTGGAAGACTGGTTAATAAATGCCTTGCCTTTGGAATCAATAATTTTCTGATACCAATCTTTCTCGTCCTGTGACAGAAGTTCATCTACAACTGAGTCACGACATATTTCATCAATGTCTTCTAGAGCTTCTTCACTAATCTCTTTGGGCTTAAGTTCCTCTGGAGTACCAGTTGGATATGACTTTAAGATATGATATCCATAATTAGGTCCAAGTTCATCATCACCATACCATTGGGAGTCTTCAGATCGGAATCGCTTTATAAACATACCAACTGTTCCAGAAATGTCTCTTTTGAATAAAAAAGAATGGCATTCCGTATGCTTTGTCATAATCTCAAGATGAGGTTCAAGCCATGACACCCAGTCATGCACACAATTCAACCAAAACAGTTCTGGTCGAGTATTTTCTTCAACATAAATAGATGGAATGCTTTCAATAAAGTTTGCTGGGCTTGTAATAGTTCGCTTTTCAAGAGCTTTCTCCCATGTACCAAACATCTGATCAATGTCATTGTGAGTATGTCCGGGAATACCAGTTGAAAATTCAACCTCATTAAACCATCTCATATGAACCATTAGTGCCAAAAAGCCGAAGAATGACACGCACTTGTTTGTATTAGCATTATGTGTGGCACTGATAATGGGGTTGGTGCATCCACAATGATTGACAGTAGCTCTGTTGAATTTGATGTTGCTGTAATACAGTCACGCTGATAACATTTTCGTTCACCAGAGTGAAGTTCTATATGAGCATTCATGTCAGCTCTAATGTCATTCAACTCCTTTTTGGACTTGCATTTACGACGTTTTGCTGCTAGCTTCTCACATACATCACAGTGGCCTAGTTTGGTATCTTTTGGAAACTTGACATGACTGAACTCTGTTTTGGCAAGTTTAGTGAAGGCAGTGTAACTGTAAATATTATCTAATCCAGCATGTTCACACTCACTCTTGTAGACATTATGAACATCTTTAAGAAGCATGTATGAGCACATATGGATCTCATCACTGTCAGGCATCTTCTCTCCATTATCATCTACAAATTTTGAGAACCATACAGAAGCAGTGTCACGTTTATTGCTTCTTTTGGTTGTGTTGCGAGATGCATGTTCAGGGTCTAGAATTCCATTTCTTGCATTTGTTCAAGCATTTGCCATCTTCTTTTTTCCAAAGCCATAAATAGCTGCCCATGCTGCTGCGCATACGTCCTTATTGTTGATGTGATACCAAACTTTATTGCTGTTTGGCATTAGGGAAGAATTTAAGAAGTTAGTAATGAAGTTCATTTCCTGGCTTCTATTCATATCTTTCAAAGGTTCGCGAATACTTTTTATTTTGTTAACATCAAAATGGTCAAGACACCTCTTAGAACAGCAGTTAGTTGAAGTCTCCTTCCGTATTGCACTTGAACTGAGGTAATTCTGCTGCTTCTTAGTGATTTTATTTTTTCCTACCGGCCTCCATGTGGATACATATTTTCTGGTACTCTTCTTCGACTGGTCACGACTCGACGAAACCATTTTGTTCTAATTTTATGATTTCGGTAAAAGGAGGTTTTTAGATGTCACCTTTATCCTGAAATTGCTTTATCTGCTAAAATACTTGCGTTACCTATCAAATAAAAGGTGAAGTCTCAAATGTCAAGCACAGCAACAATTTAATTTCATAATGAACGCCAATGCTAGTGTTTCAACTGTAGCACCCTTTGAAATATATTTTGTTCAGTAGACCAAGCCAATTAATGTTGCTACACTGTCAAACATTCACTCTGGAATTAACACCCTGAAATCAAATCTGATTGCGGTAAATCTGCTCCACAATCAACATATCTAAAAATAAAACTTAATTGAATCTCACATGCTGCCAGGATCACTCATAAAGGGCTCTTTTAAATTCTGGGGTCTTCCATTCACACTATACCAAAGTGGTTTTGATTTTGACGAACATCCTTCGACTGACAAACGCAAAGCTACTATATATGCTAGTTTACTTGGTTACACTAGTATGGATGTTGTTAAGCGCTTCTCAAACAAGATACCAGTCAAAAAGCCACTCCAAGTGTTGAGGAAGATATCAACAATCTTGATGGAAACCTCTTACTCCATCTGGCACGCGCGCTGCGCAACCCATGCCATCAAATCCGCCAAGCTAGGCGGACCTTCAGCTGTATAGAGTCATTTATACATATGTAAATAATTTCTAATAAAGCTTGTCGCAGAATGCGATTTATAAAAAAAAACTTAATTGAATCTATATTTTGTAAACTGAAACTTCTTTTAAATTGGTATAAAATGAACTTTATCTGTACTTTTAATGTGACAACATTCAGCTTTATAAAGGAACCCGTAGCTTATCATGCATTAGTTACACAAGTACTTCCTGAAGGCTTGATTGATTTTAAATTCAGTCTAAATGGTAGAAATATAACAAAACACAAGCAAGTTGGTATTTCAATTACAGCATTGAACATTGATAACATTTACCAAAAATATGACCCATACGGTATATTATATGTAGCTCTAATCAATGGCACTGAGAACATTGAAAGAATAAAAGAGAACTGTGGTGAGCTGATAACTTTGCTTGATAAGCTCTTTATAAAGAGTGTATATATTAATTTGACATTTATTTATGTTTCAGACTGAAAAACACTTTGTGTTATATGTAAAAGTATATTGGATGATACTTTTTGTCCATTTTGTCTCAATAAAATTTGTGAAAGCCTATCTACAAATATTTTGATCAGGTAGTGTATGCTCTAGAAAAGAAGATGACAAGTTGACAATATTCAATTTCAACGTTGAAGAAATATTCTTCTGTGTATTACATTGTAACCAAAGAACATGGGAGCATATTATTGCTGGTGTTATTGCCTTTAAGACTGGAACACACTTACTAAAAGACGTTACAGAATTGATGAGTAAAGTAAGCAAAGGATTTGAGTTCAACTTTTGAGAGGATAAATATAAAGAGGGTCTTTTCAAGGTACCAATGATGAAAGGAGATAATTGCATTCACCATATACTCTAGATAAAAAAAGAGGATAATAATGTTATTGTAAACAATAATTTTATATTGTATATTTTGTAATTTATAAAGCTTTATAAATTCAAGCTGCTGTTTGATTTTGTTTTCAACCTCAGTTTTTTTCACGTTTATGACAGTCTTTAAAATTGCATTAAGGCCTTTGGCAAAAATTACTTCACACTGTAAATACACAGAATTTTTATCACTAAAAACTGTAGCTTTTACATCCCAGTTATTTGATGTATAAGCATTTATAATAGTGTCCCTCTTGTAACACTGTCTCCTCAAAATTAGTCTCTGCTGATAATGACTTGGCAGCAATGTTGTTCTGACTAATAATGTTGGAGTATTTTGTATCTTTTTTTATGCTGTCTTGGTTAAATGAGCAAATTTTGTTGTTACACTGTTTTGTTCCAACGCTTTCATGTAATTTTTCTTGTATTTGTTTTTAGCCCCCGTGTTTCCTTTGGATCAAACTTGGGTTTGTGAGCTTCAAAGTAGTTATTTAAATGTCTCTTTAACATGCTCACTATTGAAATATTGGCATCCAAGTTTTTTAACTCATTAAAGTCAAAAACACCCATTTTTGAAATTAATCTCTTTTGTACTATGTACCCATGTAATCCGTTCTCTAACTTAAATTGTTGAACAGCATGCTCAATAAATTTATTCTTTTATTAAATATAAAAAAAATAATTGAAAATACGTATTCAAAATTTGATATTATAAATATACTTTATAATTCTGCTATTTATTCCAACTTAAAGCCTCTTTTATTGGAAGGATTTAAACTACAAACCATAGATTTCAAAAATGAATGCGTAGAATGGTATATCTCTTAGACTGCCATCTGGGTATTGGTGCCCAAAATTTATTTTGGTTTCAATCCACTCTTTATATACTGTTATGATGGTGTGTGAAGTTTCAATCAATTTTATATTACCAATACATCACTCTACAGGCGCTCAAAGGGATATAAAAACAGTTTGTAATTTAATCAGAACAAGAAAAATAAATGATATGTTGTTAAAATTGTTAGGATTTTACACAGAAAATAATGTGTCAACTATTCTAGCAGAGCCAATGACATTATTAAAATCTATTTTGGCTTGATCCAATAAATTAAATCTTTATAATGTTGCACTCAGTGGCATCAATCACAGTCCAGCAATTTTGGAACAAAGGAGTTGTTGGGGGCTTTTGATCGAGACGCTTTTCCCAGCCAAACTGTTAGGAGTGTAAATGTTATACTGTATAAAGTCTATACCTTAAATGGTTCAATAATTGTAACTGAGAAATATCAACATGTTTTTTCTATAGATCATTTCAAAGCAGGTATCAATGGATTTTTAAAGAGATTTGATAAGCACTACACCTCAGGGTTGTTGTTCTTCAGGGAGATTGTAGACTTGACAGAAAGGCCTGCTCCAAGAAGATCAAGTGACAACAAATCTGATGGAGACAAAAAGATAAAAGGTAAGAAGGCAACACCTCTTGTCAACGTGAAACAGCAAAGTGAAGGTGCCTTAAAGAACCTTAAAGATAAAGAGTCAGCTCTAGCGGCTGAGCTTTGCAACAAGAAAAAAAAGAATATAGAGCAAGCAACACAGAGATTGGCACTAAAAAAGGCTTGTGCATCTACTAGCTATTCCCTACCTACCAATAGCAGTGAATACAGTCATCCCCAACAAGTCATGCAAACTGACTTCAATCAGTACCCAGATAACAATGTACAAGAGTCGAGGGAATTAATCTGCAGAGGTAGTTGATAAGGGTGCTATGTCTAATAAGCGGAAAGCTGTTATCTATGCTAGTTTACTTGACTATACTAGTATGAATATAGTTAAACGCTTTTCTACAAGATTCCTGTTAAGAAGCCATTCTCAGTGCTGAGAAAAATTTCCACTATTCTGATGGAAACCTCTTACTCCATCTGGCACACGCGTTGCGCTACCCATGCCTTAAAAACTGCCAAATCTGGCAGGCCTTGAGCTGTATAGAGTTCTTTATAAAACTGTAAATAATTTCTAATAAAGCTTTTTGCAGAATGCGATTTATAAAAAAACAATTTGCAGAGGTAAGCAAACAGTGTGTAGTGAAAGAAAAAGAAAAAGGACTGCAGCACCTCAGAAGTATTCTCCATCAACCAAATGTAGACTTGGATACAGAAGCATATCTGTTACAAAGATGGCCTTCCATTTTTAAAACGATGGATTCTCTGAATTATTTTTAAGACGATGGCAAAAATAAAGTGTATAAAATTAGATAATGAGACTGTTTATTTTTAAAAATATCATCCAAACCAAAGAGAAGAATCTTACAAAAGAGTCGTAACAATGAAAAGGCCAGTAATACAACTGCACCTACTACAAAGAAGCGGAAGAGTATCCAATTAAGTGATAACACCACTGAAACAGAAGAAAATCCAAAAAAGAAGCCACGAGATACAAAAACAAACCGTGCTTGTCAGGACTGTAAAGACATTAGCAGTTTTATTGACTCTCCGTTTCACATGGTCTCAAAGATTGAAGATTTAAAGGAAGACACGAATTATTCTGGTCCTAATACCAGTATCATAACAAGAAACACTGTTGAGCCAATAGACATTTTTTTGAAAATTGTACTAACAAAAATCTTTGAGATGTGGGCGAAGTCAATCAATGCTAATATAGCAGAATCAATCAAAGATAATAAGATTGGTAAATGTAGAAGAGAGTATTATAAACCAATCAATTATGTTGATGCACTGCGCTTGTATGGACAAGTCATTACTCTCAAAAACATGAAGAGCAATATAAATCACAGCATTGAAAGTTGCATGAAGGACTACAAGAATGATCCAAGAAACACAGTACTTCTCCCTTTTGGGTACAACAGATTCAATGTCCTACTTCAACACTTAGTATTCAGTGATGATGATTTTGATCAATTGTGCAAAAATTGTTTACATAGTGAGAAGTGCCTATGAGTGTCGTTCAAAGTTTTCATTGAACCTTCATTCTCACCCACTGGGAAACACTTTATAACTATAAAATAAAATAATGTTTTAAAAAGTTATTTTTATTGTTTTTACTGTATGTGTTAAAGTATCTACCTTGGGAATTACTTCGTGATTGTGAGTATAACAACATTTCTRCAACATTTGGTATGTCAAGAAAAGAGAATACTTACTTGTAGAGATTGCTCAAGAAAGGAATCAATCCTGGTGAATGGTGTGCAGTTGGTGCTGGTAATGTTTTGTACAGTTGCGAGTGCAACCATCTCAAAAATGGTGAAGAGCCGGAGAAAGGAGAGGTTTATAAATACCATCATCTTTCGTCTACCGCATTCTTTTTTTTAGAAAACAGGGATAAGCCTGAAAGTTTATTGGTAGTTTTACAACCCCCGTCAATAGTTATTGATGAGTTACCTTACACAAAAAATTATATATACAAATCACCGAGAAGGTGATTGCTCGTGTTCACAGTTTGCCTTGTAAACACATCGAGCGGTCCAAATGGAATGGGAAGTTTCCATGAGTATTGTAGAGATTTTTCGGAGAACAAAGAGAGGCTTGAGAACTCTAAAGTGCTTGTTGAATCGCTTGAAAGTGTCCATACTAACATATCCTAGCATACTAGCATAAATGGACCTCTTCCAATCTTCCGGCAACTCTGACATTTCTTCGCTTCCTTCAATTCCTCGCTGCGTCAAATAATATGGCGCTCCCCAAAATTTAAAAATGCCTCGAATAACAAAGCCAGGTTTCAGATTATCCTGGATAACCTTATTGATTCTGACCATCGCATCATGTAATTTAGTTTTATTATAGCGACAGTCAAGAAGCAAATGTTGCTGGTCTTCATGTGATGAATGACACCGAGGACATTTGGTGTCATAATTTGGATTGTTGCTCCAGTAACGCATCTTTGACAGAGTGCAAAGCTGGTTGGAGCGGAGGCGAAGTAGGAATTTTTGTTCGCTTTTGTTTAATTTGTCTATATCTACAGACGCTTTAATATGGTATTCATCATGTAGAAGGTCATATTTGTAGTCAACTGAGTAAGCACGTTTAGAAGACAATAAGATTTGACAAAAAGACGAACAGA
>JAOPGA020000890.1:0-30228 GCA_026419775.2 Acrasis kona
CTTAATCATGAGCGAATGTCTGCCTATCTCTGTATAAATAAAGCCAGGGTCTAGAGATACAGCAACAATGTCTTCGCTTTTACCACATCGCTTCAAACGCCTATGAAGTTCTCTTGTAAACAAGATATTAGCCAATTTGCTATCATTATATGCCCGATTCCCTATACCATACCAACGACTCTTCCAGTTAAAATCGTCGAATGCAATCTCACCTGTTTTGTGAGCTGAGGATGAAATTGTTATTATTCTAGACTCCACCCCATGAGTCGCTTTTGTTTTCATGAATGGAAGTAGTAGTAGAGCAAGCGCAAAGTGACCGAGGTGATTTGTGGCAAAAGTACTCTCCTGGCCATCTTCTGTGTAGGATAGTGGAATACAACTGACACCTGCATTCAAGATTAGGGTGTCTATTGATGTATCTGACCTCGTGGACCACTGTTCAACAAGATTCTTTACACTCTTGTTCGACGATACATCCAACTTCATGCATTCAATTGTTCCACACGAATTGTTTTCGTTGGAAACCTCCGATATAATGTTATCCTTCGCTGCCAACATCTTGTCCTCGGAACGGCACAACATTATCACACAAGCACCACCCCTATAAAATTGCTTTGCAGTTTCATATCCAATTCCACAGTTGCACCCTGTTATAAGCACGGTTTTATGGCGAGAAAGATTAGAATAAGCATCCAGCACTTGTTCAGCAGTTGTTGTTTTGTCAAACATCATTCCAAACTTTCTTACAACCAAACAACAAATAAAAGTAAAACCTTACCTGTTTTAGGAGGACATCGTAGCAAGTTCAATTGTGAAAGAGAACACAACAATTATAATTTTATTTACTAAAGGTTCATAAAATCTAAACATTCATGATTTCCGCGAACAAATCTCGAGTCAACTTTAATCAGATCTGAACAAAAAATATAAGCGGCATGGTGAAGCAGGTTAAGAAAAAGGAGGATAGAGAGACTCGCAAGGTCAAGAGACAGGAGTTTGTTCAAAATTCATTAAAAGATAGTTTGATCAAGTTTGGAGTTCTAATTGGAATCGCTGTTGGAGCATTTTCGATACTTTTGAGCCTGGTATACTTCCTTCAATCGGATAGACAGTTTAAAAAGACCAAAGAGGGCTTAACAGTTCCTCTCCACGATGTGACGCACAATATGTTTTTGGATGTGTCTGTTGGTGATAAACCACTAGGAAGAATACATGTTGGTCTTTTTGGAAACGTTGTTCCAAAGACCGCCGAAAACTTCAGAGCACTGGCCACTGGAGAAAAGGGGTTTGGTTTGAAGGGAACCAAGTTCCATCGTGTAATCCGTAATTTCAGTAAGTCGTTCTCATTTTGTGCTCTTTTAACTTCATTAAGTGATTCAAGGTGGTGACGTGACCAAGAACGACGGTACAGGTGGAAAATCCATCTATGGAGATTACTTTGAGGACGAAAACTTCAAGATTAAACATTTTATTGGATGTCTATCGATGGCCAACGCTGGAAACAACACCAACAATTCTCAATTCTTCATTACAACGGCCGACACTAAGCACTTGGACGGTAAGCATGTTGTATTTGGTAGAGTTGTGAAAGGATGGGACGTTGTAAAGAGAATAGAGAACATTAGGACCAAAAAGGATGTACCAGTAGCAGATATCATAATATCCAACAGTGGTGTTGTGAACTTTGAGGAAGAACAACAACAAATGATGTCTGAATAAAAATTAAAAGTTTAATAGATCAAGCTTGTTCTCAATTTTCATTTGATTACTAGAGTTTGTTGACGTCTTGACACGATCCTTTTCAATTAAGCTCATTATATGAGGGACCCATTGTGAGTACCCAACATTTCTGTTTTCGTAGAACTTGATGAATGGATGGTCAAGAAGATTTTGGACGGAGACTCTTTCTCTTGGGTTTCTTTTAAGGCTAAAAGGGTTACATAATGATTTTAATATTATTTGCTTACCATCCATTGACAAAATCACATAATTCAGGAGAGAATCCTTGGGATGTTTTTAGTTGTGGAGGCTCCTTTGTCTTGATATGGCTGAGTAGCTCCCAGAAACTATTTACTGGGGTACCGTTGTCTTTGACGAACGGGAATGATCCTAGAGCACACTCTGCTGCTGCAATACCAATAGCCCAAATGTCGGATGCAAAGGAATACTTGTATCCCTCCAACCTCTCAGGTGACATGTATGTGCAGGTACCAACGAATGTAGCACACTCACCTTGGGTGTTGTCTACTTCCGCACTAACTCCAAAATCTGTAATTTTGAACTCTCCACTCTCGTTCATCAAAATGTTGGAAGGTTTTAAATCACGATGAACGACGTGCTTATCCTTATGTAGATATCTGAGACCTTGCAGTACTTGATAAAAGATTTTGCTCAAAATCCCCTCAGGAATGCTACCAGAAAGTCTACACACATCAGCCAGCGAGCCACCTTCCATGTATTCTAGCGCAATTGATATGCTACCGTCGCTGTAGAATGCACCGTAGAAAGCTACCAGATATGGACAGCTGCTGGAGTACAATGTTTGTAGCTCTTTGATAATTTGTTTTCTCTTCTCAGCGTCAAATACTGATATGTCTTTCAAGGCTAGTATCTTTCCGGTTGGTCTATGGAGTGCTTTATATACAACCCCAGATGCTCCTTGTCCAAGCAAAGCTAGAACAACAATTAGTGAATTATTACACAAATTTAATTACTAGTCTGTTGAAGGTCCTCTAGGCGTAAATCCTGCCATTGATTGTTGATTGCAAAAGAACCGTTAACAAAGCTGCCATTATCGTCTCTGTTTCAAGTCAGCCATCATGCTTTTATAACAAATCAATCTTACAGCATATAATCGTCGGATGCGTCGGGATCTACATCGATGGTCAAAGGCATTATGTGAGTAGTAACCTTTTTCAATCTAGTAGATTGGCCTTTTCAATATTGTAACTCAAATTCATTACAAACAAAATTTTATTTAAAGTGAAATTAAATGATCCTGAGAAATTTGTGGTCCGGGACCTGGTTTAGTGTGCAGAATATATTTCAATGCGTCGGGTCTCTTTTCAACTTGTAGACCGTCCACCAAACTTTGCTCGTCTAGTGTGCTCATCTTGGCCAATAAGTACTCATTGTCAAAAAACGGTCTCTCTCTTTGGACACCTTCTGATGGGTTAAAGTAAATGTGTAATAACTTCAACATTTCAACCATGTGTTTTTCGTCAGCGATGTAGAGAACAGCATTTGGACCTGCGTCATAAGTGTAGGCAACCTTGTTGCTTCCTACTTTTTTATTGTACGATTGTACCAGTGACACGATGTGATGGGAGACATTGTTCATGTAGTAAATTGGAGGTTGTGTATCTGCACAGCAAGCGTGGAAGCTATCAGAGTCCTTCATGGTTAGGTCTGCAAAAGTGTGAAAATCTCTAGTCAATATAGCCTGCTTCATTTCCTCCATTCTCTTTGGTACAATGTTCTCCGCCCTGTCGGCCAATAATTTACTTGTTCTCACGCTTTGCTGCATGCCGTCAGAGGAACTAGTGTGTTTTTGTACATCACTCACAACACAAACTAGAATTTGCACCTCAGGCCAATGTTTCTCGTCTGCCACCTGTACGGCCACGGAACTTTCGTGGTCTCTTCCCATCTCCCAAGCAACCCAGCCACCATACATGCTTCGGCAGGCGCTTCCCGATCCCAACCTTGCTATAGCACTCAAATCACTTCTGCAACCGTACAACTGTGCTAGGGCGTACACTAAGCAGCAATATCCACTAGCTGAAGATGCAAGACCAGCGGCAGTAGGGAAATTATTGGTAGATACTATACGAAGCTTGTAGTTAGGATCATCTTTCCACTCCACGGTGGAACCCTCGCGTATCAATCTAAGCACGTTTTGAATTCTCTTTGATTCTACGTTCTCTTTCTTTCCATTCAACCATAATTCATCCTCAGTAAAGTCTGTGCCTGCTACAACCGATGTGGTAGTCTTCAAATCTTTTTGATCCAGTGACGCTGACAAAGAGGAATTTAATGGAATATGTAATTTTTCGTCCTTCTTCCCCCAGTATTTTATTACTGCAATATTAACAGGTGCAGTGCACGTCACGATGTTGGTGTGCATGGCCTACAATTTTTACAATAGGATGAGAAAATCTCCACAGATTCAAACTACACCCCAAAACTATTTATCAAACTACTATGGAGATGCGAAGGATGTACAATCACATAAATTATATGTACCTGCAGAATCACCGCACGATCTTCTTCAAGGTTATAAGTTTTTGACGAAAGAACTTCAAAGATTAAATGAAGAAGTTAGAAATTTAAGAAGGGAGGTGCGCGGGGTAACTGAGGAAAGTAGTATGTGGACATTAAAATATAGTCGTCGTATAGTCATGGTCTCGAACCTATTATTCTCTGTATACATCCTAGGGAAAAGAGGTATAAATCTTGTTAATAATATTAATTCCAGGTCGATGCTGCTTGGGTTAATTTTCAATCCCATGAATTGGTTTTCTACTCCAAAAGGACCAAACAAGCAGCCATACAAGCCTTCTAGCAGAAAACAGGAACCACAGCTAAAGTTCATGCTCGTAAGACTTTTATGGAAGCAAGTGAGCATGAGTGGATGTCTATTAATAAGTTCATATTGGTTAATGAGCAGAGATAATTACAAGAGAAACTGTGGAATAGCGCTTACTTTCATTACCAACATTTACATGGCATTCACAACCGACGTATCATCTTGGACGGTATATTTTAATTGCTTCACTTTATTAATGGTATGCTGTATAGTGCAATTTTATACTAACCTGATTAGTATATTACAGCACGATATGTGCGCAACAAACCCATTTTGAAGATTATGAGGACCAACATTTCCCGAACCCTATCTTTGACAGCCATCTCCTCCCGAGATCAAAGTTATGAACAGGACCAGCAGCTAGAACAAGAATCTGAAGAGTTTGAGGAGAATTCATTTAGCAGTTTCCTACAAAGGAACTCCCAAATACGTTCTAGTATTGACGAGTGGAATGATTGTAAGATACAACCAGAGATGATAACATCACGGAGGCGTGGAAGTGTTACTTATCATGAAAAGTTAAAGAGACAAAAAAGAGCACCTACGGAACTCAAATTGTCGTTCGATGAAGTGTTGGAGCGAGCAACAAGGGAGGCTACAGACTCAAATGTAAACTATGATGAAGATTAAATGTATAAATAAATGCCATTGAGTTAAATTGTTTATTGTTAATTCTGTGTATCTGCTTGTAATTCCGCCTGTAACTCTGCTACCTTGGGTACCAACACTTCCTCTTGATGGTGTACGAGTGACCCTAGACCATAATCAACAAGCATGTCGTCAATGACCTTTTCACGAGAATCCAAAAAGGGCTTGAAATAGAGATTGTAAATCAAGTCTGCTCCACCCAGAGGACCGAGGAATGAGATGGGAAAGATCATCCACAATAAAAGAGCAAGCTTTATTTCATAATAGAATGGTAGATAGCACAAGAACCACTCAAAATATATTTCAGTTGCAACACTAGAAAAGATTATTAAAAATGTTGGTATTATGTTACATGAAAGCATAGACGGTCCAATACTTTAACTCTCTTGTGTCGTCCTCTTCATTTGGACTCTCCAATGCTTTGAATGTTCTGTATGCAGGAAAAAGCACGCCAAGTAAGTTAGCCACTGCGTGGGTCAAAGTCTGTCCGGCCAACATTATTTGTCTAAAACCTTGTAATAGTCAATTTCACAAAGAACATGAAGTACATCAATATTTCTGTGTCACTGTTCTTACTACAAATGTTCAGCTTAATCAACTCACAAGCACACATTAAAGTTGGTATGAGCAACATTATCGAATGTGAGCCAAATAATCAAAGAGTATTCTACTTTGATCAAGACGACCCAAACACTCTAATACATTTGGACTTCAGAAAAATCAGACCAGGCCCAGAATTTACTTTCCTTATAAAAAAGGGCTCTATACCTAATGTAGATAACTACGACTTCAAATATACACTAAAAGATGGAGAAGAGAAATCAGGTGTCATACCTCCGTCTGTCTCAACCCAAAGATTCTATTTAATAATTTATGCAAATAGAGATTTTGGAATGTTTAGAATGATTGTTTGTTTAATGCCCCACCCAATCACTGCCATAGAACTCACCAAGAAAGATATAGTGCAAGCATCAGACATTCCAAGTTACTTCTATAAAAATGTTGCTGCTTTATCAGATTTTAGTCTTGATGTTTCATCCCTGTCACAAAAAGGTCTATATGTCTCTGCATCTTCAGATGATTATCCGATCTTAAAAGAACCCAAAACATTAGGAAATGTTTCAATGAACATGCTTGTTCTAAGGGCCTCACGAATGTACATTAGTGTAGGATCCGAGAATAGTACCCAATTCTCTATAGAGTGCAAGGACAAAACATCAATACAGGCTGTAAGTTTTATAATCTTACTATGCTGTATACTCGTCATGTTAGGCGCAATTGTGTTAGGCCTAACTTTTGTACTTTTGCAAAAACTTTTGCGTGCAAAGCAACCAACAAGTGGCGCAACACAAGAAACAACAAGTCTATTGAACTGATTTGTAAATTAATAAAATATAATTTCAATCATTCTTGTTGTATTTCGAATTTTTGGAACACGTCTGCGGGTTGATCGTTTAAATGACCAATATAAATAAACACTAATCGTTACAATCGCCGAATTTAATTGGTGATTACGATAGTCAACCAATAGCCCGTGAAATTTTATAAAAAAACAGAGTTATGTTGACCTCAAAGCGTAAGTTCGTCCTCAAGCATACATGTATATTTACCCATTCTTTTAATCAACAGTCGCCAGATTCACACCAACCTGCAGGTTAGTAACCCTATTTTCCCTGTACATTTTACTGACAAACATATAGACAAGTGATTGCCCACAAGCTCATCACCAGATCCTTTGCCACCGAACAACAAAGCGAAAACAGTAAGTCAATCGCAGCGCCCGTCCATTTTCTAAATATTGAAAAGCTGGTTTGGACCCCGAACTCAGAAAACTATTAAAGCCAGACGTATTAAAAAAGGTTGAATCCAAGACAGATTCCATCTTGTTCAAGAAGCTCAACTTTTTGGGCAAGAACATTGTTGTCCGTTTGAACGTTGCTCCCCAACTTTTCTTGGACAACTTGTCATCCGACAATGTATTCCGTCTATTAAAGCAATTGCAAGACCCATGGTCCTACTACTGGACAAATGTAAAGAAGAACGGATCTGACTCCAAGAAGTGGATCGAATCGCTTGAGGAAGTCAAAAACCAACCACTAGTTGCCGAAAGATGCTTCCGCGAGATGTTGTTCGCCGACGTATACCCATCCCCCGAGCACTTTAACGCTCTGTTCCGCAATCAACGCAGACAGCGCCGACTCTGGAAACTTGTCATTCTCTTTCGATGATGTTAGAAGAAACAACTTGGAAGGAAAGTTGAACGCCGAATCATTCAACCAACAAGGTTTATTGTGGGCCAAGAAGGGCAACTACTTCTTCGCCAACGAGATCGTACAACACATGAAGAACAAGAACATGTCAGTCTCTAGCGAGCTCGAGAATGCAGTAAGCAGCATGAGCAAGTCACAAGACCAAGAGACTGGAATGAAATACCACATTGGAAGAGTCGAAGGAAAGCCAGAATATTTGCAAAACCAAGAGCAAAGCACCAAGAAGAACCTCGCCAAGATTACTGGCACCGCCGAACAATCACGTCAACCTGGTTTGGAGAAGCTTGTTTTGCAAGAATAAATATAAAATTACTGCTCTGAGAAGGGTTGATGGCAGATATCAGGGATAAATAAAATCATGTAGAACTTGTTTGAAATATCGTGTATGTTTGTTGTAACGCGTTGTGAGTTGTTGTTTGATTTGTTGAGGGGGTCTTATGGTCCATTGGGATGTCACAAGTTGATGAGGGATCAGTACGGGAGGGTTGAGACCATGATTCAAGGGTATCACATGCTGAAGCGCCTTGAAATACAAGATCCATGTGCTAGATTGTTGACTCATATTGCTACCTCGCAGCATCAGAAATGTGGAGACGGGACAAAGACTGTAGTATTACTGACGATTGAACTGTTAAGAATAGCGCAACATGTATTGATGAAAAAGAGATTCATTAGCATCGACTGCATCATGAGTGGCTTTGAAGCTGCACAATTCATTTGCCAGGAGCATTTGAAAAGATCCTATCAGGAGATTAGGGGTTGTGCTTCCAATCTTGATGTACGAAGGGCAATTGCAAACGCACAGGCGGAATGGATTTGCTCTGATGATGCAGAAGACTTTGTGAATGTAATCCTAGATAGTTGTGGATGCAAGTGCACCTTTATACCTGTAATTAGCAAAAGCCAGAAGACTTTGTTGCATCATGGAATAATCATTAAACCTACATCACCAAAAATTACCTTTGGTAGGAGAAGTAAGCAAGAACATACAAACATATTGCTTCTGGATCCAAACGAAGATTCAACCTCATTGCAGGAATATTGTGATCATTACACCAACTCATCTGAATCGACTTTGGTTCTAACCACCATTGATTATGATTCCATCAAAGTGCACACGTTAGGCCACATAATCTTCTACCAAGTAACCAAACAAGACATTCAATTAGCTTCCAATTACTTTGATGTCCACATTGACAAAACTACAAGAAAGCCTATTGAGAAATTTGATTTAACAAAAATAAACATGAAAAGTCATTTTATTGACGATGAGCACTTTGTATTGCTGTCAACAATTTTTGATAAAAATAAAAATGAGTGTACATTGTTGCTAGCGGCCACTTCCATGGCTCTTGTAAACCAATTGGAGGGTTTGGTATTGTGCGTACATTCCCTGTTGCTTGACGGAAATTTGACACCAGGAGGAGGTGCCACCGAGATTATGTTACACAATGAACTTTATAGGAGGGCTAGAGAGATGCGCGCCGAGAAGAGATCAAAGGAGGATTCTATTACTGCAACAGTCTTAGAAGCATTTGGCGACGCACTGCTTGTCAAACCAAGAACCTTGTTGACATCCATGCAGACGGAGATGAGTGCAGAGCACACTTTAGAAAGAATGAAAAGAATATCAATGGAATGCAATGGAAAAGTAGGTATTAATATTAATATTGATGATAAGGACTTGATTTGTAGTGATGTTGTTCAAAGAGGGATTGTGGACTCACTAGAGGTCGTGCAGACAGTGATCAAACTAGCAACAACAGGCGTTTCAATGATTATGAGAGTTAATGAATGTATTTATGTCGAATAAAGATTATTTTACATTTTGTACAGAAGTTTGTTGCAAAACTTTTGTGTCATCCTTTTTTTGAGTCTTTTTATTTTGTGGTGATTCCTGTGCGTTCTTCGTCACAAGAGACCGGTAAGATGTTCTTACTTTAAGCACTTTTTGGTCAAGTTTTAAACCATGTAAACTCTTATTGCTATCATTAGTTTGAGCCATGTTGCAATCTTGTGTGCGACAATAGCACTCTTTGGAATATGAGTTGACCTCATCTTTGGCAGTGTTGACATTGAAGGAAAGCCAGTCGCATGCTTCAGCTGCTGCTTTAGCTCAAAGAAGGTCCTAGGACTGTCAAATAATTTATTGTCACATTCGTCTCTTATGCGCAGGATGTCATAAAAACTGTCGTCGGATCTGGTCGAAGATCCAACTTTCTTTTTCAAAGTGGCATTAGTGGGTGTATCATACAATCTTCTGGTCATATTGCTAAAATCAGACTCAGTCATTACAGGAGTGGATCTATCTGGGCTAGCATACCATTTCGTTGTACACGCACTTTGCGGTCTCGCAGACGATCTTACAATCGGAACGGTTCCCTCTAAGGAAGCAGACAATGACTTTGGTCGAAAAGAATCAAAATCCAGAGTAAGCCGATCATCGATCCCGCTTCCTCTACGATTGTCTAATGTTGTAGAATTAAAATTTTTTATTGGACTAGTATTAGGTGTTTTCTTCATGTTCCATGACACTCCATGCACACTTGAACTTGGACTCGACGATCTGTGAAAATTAGGAGAAGCCGATCTTGATTTTGGAGATTTTGACGGTTGGTGGGGAGCATTTTCTTCATGTACCTCTAATTCTTCTTCTTCCCTTATCGGCTCCGGCTCTTGTAAAGTGGTGTACCTGAAGTGATGTAAAGTGTCGGGAAGTCTTGAGTGAGGCACGCTTATTGGTTTTGACTCGTCAGGATGTTTGGGTGCTTGTACAAGTTTGAATTCCAAAAAGTTCGTGGTCAACTTGCTGGTCCTCTCAAACCGCCTCTCCATGTCCTGTTCCGATAAATTTGTATTTTTTAAACGTTGGCTTGCACATGCACTTTTGGGTCTTTTTAAAGTATTCTCTGACGTGAACGTCATTCTGGTGTTGTTCACGAAAAGTTCTTTTTCTTTCATTGTGACTCTGGAGCGATCTAGAAAATCCATATCGTTTTCGTTTAATGGCACGTGCTTGAAATCTCCATAGACTTGATGTGATGGACTTAGTCTTTCGTTGGTGGGTGATTGACTGTACGAAAAGTTCTTTGGTGATTTTGTCTGTATTTTCAAAGATGTGTTGTTTTCCAAAAGGGACTTGTTGGTGCTTGTAGTGATGGTAGAGTCTACCGGTGACATTATGTTGTTGTACATTTGTGAACTCGAAAGATATCTGTCGGCAGAGTGACCCGAGCGTTGTGAATCTGGTTTAATTAGATCCTCTGGCGTTCCTATAATGCTATCCGAAGGTGTCGTTGGATTGGAGTACGTGGACTTTTTCTTTTTTGAATGTGAGTTGAACGTGCTTGATGACTGCTCCGTGCCTACTGCGTCCGATATCATTTTCATGCGTTGCTGATACGAATCGGACTCCTCTGAGTGCTGCTGTATAGCTTGGGTGGATGCCAAATCACCCCAGTTCAAAAAAGTCTCCGCTGCGTTTGGCCTCCGCATGGATGCATTGTTTTTATTTGGTATTTTCTCATAATCTTGTACTTTATTCCTAATGTGTATTGTAGTTCTTAAGTGATTTAATTTTCTTTCTCTTGCTTTTTTGAAATGATTCTTCACGGTTGACTTGATGGAATCATTAACCCTACTATGAACTGAATTTGATAAAATGTTTTCTCCAACACTAAATTTAAATTGTTCATCCTCTTCTTTAATTTTAAACCTTGGAGTAGAGTTGGATTGAGCTTGGCCGTCGGTAAATGTGCTCCTCTTAGCTGTGGTAGCTGAGGACTCGCTTTGGTCCGTTATGGCTGTATTAGAGCTGCCCCTGCTTCTGCTGGTATCTGACCCTGATAAATCCTCATCTTCTGAATCAGGACCGGAGTCAGACAACTCGTCATCTTCATTAATATCTGATGCGTCTGTCAATGTGAAGTTGTTAATTGAATGCCTAAGGGTTGCAATCATGTGATGTGGGTCTGCTTTGACCTCCTGTTGTTTGGCTTCTTTTTCAACAACTTTTTTTATTATAGATAATCTCCTACTGCCGTTAGGTGTTGTAACGCTTGGAGAACTTGGTCTGTCCACTTCGCTTGTTATGTTAGATATTAGCAAGTTGTTTAGCTTCTTTTTTTCAGAAAGTGATTGAAATAGAACCGTCGGTGTCGAATTTCTCCTACTTGATGGCGTGTGAATAGTGGGTGATTTTGGAGGCGACTTTCTTGGCGAAGTTAATCTTCTCGGCGAAGACCTAGGTGATGGTTTTTGAAACGATTTTGGGGATTTTGTTGCTGGTGAAGATAATTCAGGAACAGACATTTTTCTGATGTTTTCTATGTTTGAAGACATGAGAGTCACCCTTAACTGAGGGTTCTTCATCACAGTACAACATAAAGCGACACGCCAGCGGTTTTATTTTTGTAAATCGGTTGACTAACCAAAGGAATGAAGATGCTATGTAATTACATCGACAACATCATTGTTCAACAATAATAGTATTCAATTTATTCATCCCTATACAATACCACGCCATTCGCACTCATTGCTCCTAAAAGTCCTGCACGATATCTCAAATCATAAATGGCACCAGCACCCATTTCCACAACCTCACTAAGTTTTTGTACAATTTCTCCAGAATCAACGCTCCACAACAATAAATTTCCGCTCTTTTCATCACTAGATGTCACCAACGATTCTCCACATTTATTCCTAAACAAACAAGATTTACTCAATACTCTTCCATTCTCGAAACCCACCAACGAAGATATCGTACCATCCAGCACGACCTTATTATCTTCGCCAGTGCGTAGTGAAAACAAAGAGTGATAAGCTGGCGACCCAGCGCTCGCTCTTATCGTAGTCATGCACCTGTTTTGCTCGTGACAAGCAGATACGCTTACTCCTGGTAGTATCATGGAGTAGTTGTATCCTTGACTCTCGTCATAAAACATTGTGCCGCCCAGAGTAGCGCACAAAACGCCTCTTATGGGTCTATTATGTTGTTGATTGCGCAACACATGGACCATACTACAAAAAGAAGGTCTTGCTTTTTGTACGTCGGTAGGAGGAGATATTCTGGTCAGGAAGGACCTGGTCTGTCTGGTGTCGCACACCAAGAACATACCGTCGTCTAATCCACAGTAACAATAGTTGGAATCGTCCAACCTCCATGCACAGGACCAAGCGGCACTTGGCGTTTGGTAAGATAGAATGTTCTTGTTGGTGTTGAGATCGGTGATGCGAATGGATTTGTCGCACGAGCTCGTCAAGAGTAACGTACGATCCGAACAAGCGTGAACGTCGCGAATGGGTCCGTTGTGTATGGTGATCTTTTGTTGTTGTTTTGCGCGATTAAGATCGATTCTGTTGATGCCGCACGCACCGTTGGGTTCCGAGTAGGATACGAAAATGTTGTTTTCTCCTTTGATTCTTGAAAAGTCGAACGTTCGTCCGTTGGTGGTCTCTAAATTCTCTTCGAGTACAAAATTGCATGGATGTTGACTGTTGGTGCGTTGATGGGGAATGATGGGTGGGAATCGGGGCAGGTTGGTGATTGCGGGAGGAAACTGGTTACGAACCGTGATGTAGTTGTTGGTGCTTTTGGGCGGGCTTTTTAATGTGCGAACCATTTGGTCGCTCTGTAAAAGTTTTTGTCGTAATTTTTCATTTTCTTCCTCTAATAGCTTCACGCGTAACTCTAGATGAGTCTTTTGGGTACTTATTGCTTTCTTGTCCTTTGATTCAGTGTCCAGAAGAGATTGGAAGTGTTCCACGCGCGAAGTGTCCACTGCAGAAATGTTTTCTACAAATAACAAACGAATGTGGTTGGAGTGGGTTTTATGATAGCACTTGGGACATGTTTTCTTTTTCTGCAACCACTTCTCTATGCATTTCTTACCGAATAAATGTCCGCACTGTAGGCAGCAAACCTGATGCAATCCTGTGCTATTCCACGGTTCTAGACATATGGGGCATTTGCTATTGCCCTCATCTTGGTTGGGTGGCTCGGGTGTTTCTGTTGCTACTGTGGCAGGTTCGTCGTCTTGAGTGTCATCAAAGGACATGTCACTACAAGACATCGATAGGTTAGTGGGCGAAGGGCTTGCAAGAGTACTTGTTGATTGAACTATAGTGTCATCTTGAGTGGAGTTAAAAGTAGTGTCTGAGAAGCAAAATGACAATATTTGCTCTTCAAAAATGTCTGTATCGTCCTCCACAACGTCGTCATCATCGTCAGAAAGTACCTCGATACATTCTATCGGTACGTTTGTTTGGGTGCTCGTTTTCAATTCCTGTGTGTTTATTTTGGACGTGTCCTCTATTTGAGAAAAAGTCGTGTTTTGAGAAAGCGAGTTTGCGAAGGATAGTTGCGTTTCATTCTCTGATATCCTACGCTTTTTACGAGCTGTGTCTTCTTCTATTATACATGAATCTTCATCTTCACTACCATCTTGTGTCAAGAATATTTCTTCTGCCTGACTAGCTATTTGAGTTATTATTCCGTTCATCTGGCTTCCATTCTTCGGTGGAAGTGGATATTTGACAATTGATTGTAAAGAAGCAGTTGTTCACATAATGAAAAAAAGCACAATATATTCATGCATAAGGAACACATGCGTTCGGTATGCGTCATCTAGACCTCCTTCACAACCAGGATCTCAAGCGAAAAATCAACAACCGTCAACAACAAATTTTCTAGTGAATGCACTAGAGCACTCTAAGAGGAAGATTGAAATTAGTAAACAACCTACCCAAAGCAACCAAGAAAACAATTATCTTCAGCTACCAATCCACAAAGATATCATGAATGTTGTTAAAAAGGAAAACAGGGGTATGTTCAAAAATCGTCAATTAACATTTACACATGTCAGATCCATCAGTTGTTATGAGCAGGACAGAATTTGTGAGCCTGCATCTTGATGAATTGAACAAAGCAAAAGCCGAGTACAAGAAATTTGAGCCAGGGGTGGAAGCTGATAGAAAATACATTAGGAAGTTAAAAGCCTGGAGGAATAGGTACGACGTTCTAGTGAAGGGCTTTCCAGACGACGAAATTAATAATCTGATAAGAGCATTCACCAGTGTTGACAATGAACCATTAGCGCATGTTGGATTGTCGGTCATGTCCGAATGTATTACTACAATGTTATTAAAAAATTTACCAGACTGTGATGTGGGTGAAATCATGTTCGCAAAGCATCACTTTACAAACATGCACATGTGTGCATCATTCACACGCATGGTAGGATCCGGAGAATTTTACATTAATCGCGGCACACCAGGTAGAGTCGACCAAAATGCAATCCATGCCCTCGTAGGCGCTCTTCATTTAAAAGATGATTCTTTAGCAAGGGAATTCGTCGATACTGTTTACATTCCAATCACTCTCAAATTACTACCCAACATGATTGACGACCCAGAGCACATTGAAAGACTACAAGTTGCCATTTCGAAGAAATACTTTTGCAATCCACAGTACAGAATAATAGAAGAGAAACCGTCGTGGTTCGTTGTCGGTTTATACGCGAATAATTTACTAATTGCCATGAACTATGGAACTACTTTTGAAATTGCAAGAGAGAATGTTGCAAAGTCAGCCTTGTCAAAGTTAGAATAAATTCATCTTTACCGCTTTTTTTTGTCAACTTTGTATTTGTAAAGAATGTCATCCAGACCAACAGGCCCACAGAGCATTTATGAAAGTTCGAGGGCGTTACTCCAAAAAGCTGATGAAAACGGTGATTCTCTGTACGATAAACTTGTGGAGTTGATAATCAAGTTAACGAACGACGGAACAGAAGAGATTAACCTCATCAACGTATTCGAGGCATTGAATCAGGATTGTTTTCAATATAATACGAAAAAAACCTTTGAGGAGTTATATGCGAGAGCAAAGGAAGATGATAGGACAGTTAAGCGCTCCCAGTTACTAAAAAAACAAAGCATTAAGCATGCTTCTGATGTAGAAAAGGAAAACTACGATATTGCTGCAAAGAAGAGGAGAGATGAGGAAGAAAAATTGCGCAACCCTGTTGAGGATGAAGAGCCAGGGGAAGATGAAGTGCAACTTGAAACAAATTCAAGATACATTTGGAGTGCGATGAAGGGCGTGACAAAAGTCACTGAAGAGAGTTACTATTTTGAGAAGGGTGGAATTGGGTTGCCATCCGAAATGTTATACCGCATTGAAATATCCCTAAACAAACTGAAAAGAGACAACAGTTTAGAAAGAGTTAGATTTTTTGGACAAATAAAGGGTACCGAAGCCAATTACATTATCGCTGAATCAAATCACGTTGGAGATTTGACTGAAGAAGAATATAAGTCAATCGGGAATGAGGCGCCGAAAAAAGACAGCGTCACAACAACCAATAAGGATAACATTCTTCCTCCTATCGACATAACTAACTTGCCGTCTGAACCTCACGGTGTCGGAACAAATAGATGGTCATATTGGGTTTGCTCTAATCCAGGAGACGTCTGGATAAGATTACCTGATGTTTCCCCCAGACAAATTATCTCAGCAAGAAGCATACTCAAATACTTCTCTGGTGATCTCAAAAGAAAAATAGTTAGCTATCCTCCCTTCCCAGGTAATGAGGCCAATTATTTGAGGGCACAAATTGCAAGAATATCATCTGCAACAATATTAGCCCCAGCTGGGCTATTCTCCATACCAGAGCCTGTAGAGGAGGATCCAGATGTCCCAAAAAAAGTTCTACCAGACTTTAATTCCTCTGGAGAAGAATTTGAGGCTATTCCAATTCTAGACATGGTTGATTTGGAAAAGTGGATTCATCTACAACCCTTCATTTATAATTATGGAAGAACAACAAAGTATTCACATCCTAAACAAGAATCAGAAGAGGAGCAAGAGGAAGAAGATGATGGTGGTCAAGGTTTAGAAACTGAGGTAGAACCACTTAGACCTGTAAAACAGGATAAGAAGATTCCTTTACCAGGGACAAAGAAGGCCCCAAAGGTAAAGAAAGAAGAAGGAGATGAAGAGGGAGAAGAGCCCGAACCTGAAGAAGAAGAGGAGGAGGAAGAAGAGGAAGAACCTGAGGAGGGCGATACAAAACAAAAGAAGCCAATCAAGAATTATCCAGCATGGATTGTGCGACTACATCATACATTGAACAAGCAGCATGCTATTGCAGTAATTCGTTCGTGCAGATGGCCAGGTGCTTTTACATTTTGCACTGAAGAGGGTAAGAGATTCTCAAATGTTTACATTGGTGACGGAGTAAAGTTTTTGGGTCACGCATTCTCCCCAATGCTACCACCTCCTGTTATGGACGAGATACCAGATCCCGTTGAGGTCAAAGATCCAACTGTTAATAATGAAAAGAGAGTTTTGGGTGGCGAGGCTCCAATTTCAGAAGAGGAAGAGAATGCTCAAGAGAATGAGGATGGTGAAGAAGAGGGCGATCAGGAGGAGGACGAAGAGGATGACTAAAAATGTAAACTGTAAAAACAATCTAGATTTCACATAATGATCAAGTGTCTGCTATGAATAAATATTTATTGCTCCACTAACACACGTTTAGTATGGCTTCTGCTTGACCTTGTTGGTGGAAACGTTGCCTGGTGGGAAATAGTCGCAAAGGACTTGGAATTTATTCTTAATATTGTTACATTTTACTCTCACACAGCCAACTTTGATTGTTTTCGCCCAAACCACTTGTGTGTAATGTCCGCACATCTTTCCAGCTGCGCAACTATTGCTGTTGTAGTCGTAATTGCTCTTTTCATTCACCCAACTGCTGACGGCTCTGGCTCCATTTTGTAGTCCCGAAGAAGCATAAATGTTTTCACCAAGTGACCTACCGTCGCTCATCTTTCTATTTGGATTATGTGCCAAAATGTTTGTACCAATGCATTGGTTTGCATAATTTGCAGCAAATGTCGCAATGTCGTTATCCCAAGTGAGTGGTACGGTGATGTTAACGGCGGCACGAGCGCTGTTGTGAGCCTCTAATGTTTCTTGGATTTCCACTTCAGTAAACTCAACACAGTTTGGGCATGAAACGGCATCAAGACCATCGGCATCAAGAACCTTTTTTCCAGCAGGACGATTTTTTGCAATGTTCCTTAAAAAGTCCATCCTTCCATCAAGAGTATCGGCGTCGAGTACCTTTTTAGCACCAGGACGGTTCTTTGCAATGTTCCTTAAAAAGTCCATCCTGTTATCTAGAGTTCTGACTTGTTCATTCATCCTTCTGATCTGCTTGTGAGAGAGGCTTGAAGCTGCAGAGGCGACAGCAATCAGCAAAGCCAGGAGGATGAGCTTCATTGTGTTTGAGAGAAAAATATATTTTGATTGTCTGTCAATTGTATCAATTTAACCTGTCACAAACGAACTTCTCGCTTGTCATCATATAAATTCTCCTCTTTCGATTACGGGCTCTTTAATTAGTTAAAACAATAAAAGACATTGTCCCACACCCGCAAAAACAAACATATCAATTTTAATTGGAGGCAGCCAACATATTTCAGCTTTGAAAATCAACAGCAGCAAAATAAACTTCACAAAAACAGAGCGAAAGGAATAACAATACGACCGTTAGGAAGAACGCTCAGATATACCGAATTCTTTACCAAAGAATTGAACTGATCCTCCATTGCTATAGTTAATCTCATGATGGAATTAGATCTACATTTTTGAAAAACAATTCGGGCCACTTATATCTGGTATTGGTGAATCCTTTACTATTGAGAAGATCTCGCCAACGGTTGCCCCGACACTTGTTCGCCAATGGTCCATTCTCAACAGCGGGTCCCAAACGATTTGATAGAATGTTTTGTACACTATGATTCTAAGCATATACAAAGTAGTTAGAAGATTGGCTATATCGCTTCTAATGGTACATTGTGTTCAATTGATTATTTATAATTGGTGCCTACCATGTGTGAGGTTTTGTAAAACCATACCATCTGAAGAACACCTTTAATCTGTCTTTTTTTGTTTTGGTGTTCGGTTGTTAGCCTAATAGTGACTCCCCGGAAGTCATTTTTCCAATGTTGTGGATAAATAAATTGAGAGATTTGTAACAATCAATTGACGTTAATCAATCAATTTGTTTTGGGTGGATGAGGCGCACAACAACACGCTCGTTATTTCAATGTGTGAAGGGCAGAACCCATTTACGTGGAGCTACATACGGTTTGAACCTAAAAGACAAGAGGTGTTACGCGACTTCAAGTGAGGTATCAAAAGTAGACCCATTTGCTCCACTTGACCCATTCGCCCACAGACATAATTTACAACCAGAAGACTCAGAGACCAAAGACATGTTAAACGTGATTGGTTCCCAATATAAAGACCTTGAAACACTTGTTAAAGCCATCATCCCAAGTGACATTTATAATGGTGACAAAGTCATGTCCTTGTCAAGCGACGACAACGGTTGGACTCATGTCGGAGAGCAAGGTGCGCTAAAGGAACTAAAAGAAAAGTTCGCAAACAAAAATCAAGTACTCAAAAGTTTGATTGGTATGGGTTACTATAACACATACACACCTGGAGTAGTTCTAAGAAACATGGTTGAGAATCCTGGATGGTACACTCAGTACACACCCTATCAGGCTGAGATATCTCAAGGTCGTCTAGAGTCACTTTTAAACTTCCAAACCATGGTGTCCGACCTCACTGCTCTACCAATCAGCAATGCATCTCTGCTCGATGAGGCCACAGCAGCTGCAGAGGCAATGAACATTTGTTTCAACAAGACCCAACGCAACACATTCTTTGTAGACCACAAAGTCTCTCCTCAAACAATTGATGTAGTCAAAACACGTGCGATTCCTTTGGGAATTGAGGTCGTTGTTGGAGATGCAAAAACTTTTAAATTAAATGACCAAGTAAGTGGTGTTCTTGTGCAGTATCCTAACGTCGACGGTGTCGCCATCGACTACAAAGACTTTTTCAAACAAGCCAAGCAGAACGGATCCATCTCAGTCTGTGCAAGTGACCTTTTAGCATTATGCATTTTGACACCACCCGGAGAGCTTGGAGCCGATGTTTGTGTAGGTAACACACAACGCTTTGGAGTTCCTCTAGGCTATGGAGGTCCTCATGCAGCATTCATGTCAGTTCAAGATGAGCTCAAAAGAAGCATTCCCGGAAGATTGATTGGTGTCAGCAAGGACGCACAAGGCAACGTCGCCTACCGCATGTCTCTACAGACCAGAGAACAACACATTAGAAGGGACAAGGCCACAAGTAACATTTGCACAGCTCAAGCTCTACTTGCCAACTGTGCAGCCATGTATGCAATCTATCATGGACCAGAAGGTTTAAAGAAGATTGCAAGCACCGTGCACTCACGCACAGCTTACCTTCGTCAGATCATTTCCACCAAGTACCAAATACAAGATGAAAAGGAAACATACTTTGACACCTTTGTGATCAAGAGCGACCAAGCGAAGCAATTGAGCGATCGTGCCGTCCAAGCAGGATTCAACTTACGATTGATCGATGACCAAAGAGTTGGCATTTCGCTTGACGAAACCATCGAGCAATCAGACGTTGAGACGCTAGTGAGAGATGTGTTCCAGTTGGAATTCAAGACCAACCAACCAATCAACCACGACACCTTGACAAACTCTTCGTTAGCACGCACAAGCGACTTTTTGAGCCATCCAGTATTCAACACATACCATACCGAACATGAACTTTTACGTTACATTTGGAGACTTCAAAGCAGAGACATTTCACTTTGTCAAAGCATGATTCCGTTGGGATCATGTACCATGAAGTTGAACTCCAGCAGCGAAATGATACCCATCACCTGGCCACAATTCAACAACATTCATCCGTTCGCACCTACCGCCCAAACACAAGGTTACTTGGATCTATTCGCACAATTAGAACGATGGTTAGCGATCATCACCGGATTCGACGCGGTGTCGCTCCAACCCAACGCAGGATCCCAAGGAGAATTCACCGGACTTTTAAGCATCAAAAAATATTTGGAACACTCCGGTCAACTCAACCGAAACATTTGTTTGATCCCGACCAGTGCGCACGGAACCAACCCCGCATCAGCCGTCATGGCAGGAATGAAGGTGGTGGTGGTCAAGTGCGACGACAAGGGCAACATTGACATGAACGATTTATCACAAAAAGCAAATCAATACAAGGACACGTTAGCGTGCGCGATGGTCACTTATCCCAGCACTCACGGAGTGTACGAGAAGGGAATCGCCGAACTGTGCGACGTGGTACATTCGCACGGAGGACAGGTGTACATGGACGGAGCCAACATGAACGCACAGGTGGGATTGACCAGTCCAGGAGCCATCGGCGCAGACGTTTGTCATTTGAACCTGCACAAGACATTTTGCATTCCGCACGGCGGCGGTGGACCAGGCATGGGACCCATCGGAGTCAAATCCCATCTCGCGCCATTCTTGCCCAATCATTCTTGCGTGGAGATGCCGGGCAGGAGCGACGAAACTAGCATGGGAGCGGTCAGCGCAGCGCCATGGAGCAGCAGCAGCATATTGGCCATCAGTTGGATGTACATTCGCATGATGGGAAGCGTGGGATTGAGGACCGCAACGCAAGTGGCCATCATGAACGCCAATTACATGGCGAAGCGACTGGAATCACATTACAAGATCGTGTACCGTGGAAGCGATAATCTAGTGGCGCACGAATTCATCATTGATTTGAACAAGATCAACAAGACGTGTGGAATCGGCGCCGAAGATGTGGCCAAGAGATTGATGGATTATGGATTCCACGCGCCCACCATGAGCTTCCCCATCGCTGGCACGCTCATGATCGAACCGACGGAGAGCGAGAGCAGACAAGAATTGGATCGATTCTGCGACGCGTTGATCAGCATTCGACGAGAGATTGAAAAGGTGGAGAATGGAGAGTACGATCGATTGGACAATCCGTTGAAGAACGCACCCCATACGTTACAGGTGGTCACCGCGGAGGATTGGAATCACAAGTATTCTAGACAAGTGGCTGCGTTCCCCACCAGATGGACCAGAGAAGTGTTCAAGTTTTGGCCCACCGTCGCTAGGATCGACAGTGCGTTCGGAGATAAGAATTTGATTTGTACTTGTCCCCCTTTGGATTCTTATTCGTCGGAACCAGTGTTGGTTGCAAAGGGCGATGGGGAGAACATGAGTCAAGTGGCCAAGGTTAAGGAAAATTCATATTAAAGTATTTTTATTCAGTCAAGTCGTTAATGTGTTTGCTTAATTTCTCGCTGTTGAAACCGAAACCTAACCCATCTGTTGCGAACATGTCGTCCGCTATTGTACACACCTTGTTGTAGTTCTGAGAGAGTTAGCGTGTATTTGTTGTGGTCGTTGTTACCTTTGCTATTGTTTCGCTATCGTCTGGTACTCTCTTGCAGACGGATTTGCATCCTTCTATGAGGGTTTTGCAAGTCTCTCGCACTTTGATTGTTAATTTGTATGGGTTAGAATTACGTACGTCCGAGTTCGCTCGATTCACAATCACCAACGACGACAAAAATTAAAGCTCCAACTGCGGTGAATACAATGAATCGATCGTTAACAAAGGTAAAGACGCGAAATTCTCCATCGACGCTCGGAACTGATCCTTGTTGTACTCTGTTCATGTAGTCGATGATTACATTCGCCCACGATATATTGTTGTTTGAGTAATCGCTTTGTTGTGTGTTCTTCATTGGTTGATTTGCATTCGCCAATACAGAAGAGGTTGTTCTTTTTCTAGAATTGCTTACTTCTTTAAAAGAAGATTGTTGTAGAAGGCTTGTTGGTGATGTGATGTCATTTATCATTTCCTCTCCATTTTTGAGTTGATTAGTGAGTTGTGCAAGGTATGTTGGTGTCCTTCTCGTGAACACTATTCGATTTGTTCCTCTCTCCAGAATGATGAATCCATCCAACATCACTTTTACAATAGTTCAAAAATAAAAACAAGAAGGAGTTATTGTGCAATCTAAATTTTTACAATTTATACAGGATTACTACTAATCTTACAGTATTCCAACTATTGTCGGGACCTTCCCTCTACTTGAACGGCGGCCCCGCTATTATTCTTCCTCCTCTTATTCTTCTTTGACTTTCTTTCTCTCTTTCTCTTCTTATCTACTTGAGTTTGCATCTCCGATAAACTCTTCTTGCAGATGGGACAAATCTCGTTGTAGTCCTTCAACCACTTGTCAATACATTGATCGTGAAACCCATGTTCGCAAGGTAACTCCTTTCGCATCTCTCCAACCTCTAAATCACACAAACAAACACTACACCGATCGAAAACTTCTCCCGCCTTTACTTCTTTGACTGGTACTTTATTTACCAACTTTACGTCGGCCTTGTGGCGGTTAGGAACCTGATCATCCAATTGAAGCAACATTTCATAGTCACGTTCGTCAAAGTCACGATCTACAAAGTGAAGGTTAGAAAGTGGATTTCTTGACTGTATGATGGTCCCGTGAATGGGTTCGTTTTGATTGATCCTGTTCAAGGCTTCGAACATTCTTCTTCTAATGTCAATGTTGTGTATCCTGTGTTCTTGTTGATTGACAAATTCATTTTGGTCAACTTCTCTGTGGAAGTTCAAGAATGGATGAACGTGTCTGACCTGCCCAGGATGGAAGTTTGCTCTCACGTTCCCTCTCATCGGTTGGTAGGCAGCTAACATGGTCTCCTCCATTTGTAACCGCCTCGCTAAATCACGATCACTTCTTTCCTGCTCTGTCTCTGCGGCCTCCTCCCTCTGCAAGTTGCTAAGAACTGAACGTAGGTCTTCTTGTGGGTCATGTTCTTCATGGTGGTTCACCTCATCATCGTCGTCCTCGTCCACATCATAGGTGTGGACTTCATCAATGTCGTGGTCATAATGATGGTGGTCATCATCGTCTTCTTCAAAGATGAGGGGTCTTGGTATAAAGTGGTCATCATCTACGTGAATGGGATTTTGAGCACCATCATCTTCATCGTTACTTTCTTCATTGTGATGGTAAGTAGGGTCAAAAGTAATGGGGCTAGCAGTAGGTATGGTGCGAGCACGAGCGGGCTGGGGAGGAGTGACAAGGTTTATAACATTTCTCGGTTGATTTCGGTTAGTACTTTGATTGTTGTCAGCTGGTGGATGGGGCCTTGCAGTTCTATTTGATGTTTGAGCTCCTCTAGCCTCTGTGCTCGATGGATTCGAGTTCCTTCTCCTTATTATCCTGCGCCTAGGGGGAGGACTGTCCTCGATCACTACCTGTTCCGTTCGAGCCACTGCAGGTCTTATTGGGGTTACGTGCGTTCTTCTTCTGTTACGGACAACTGTTGGGGTTTGGACGTTCTCCATGTATGTCTTGTGGTTGGTTTGGAAAAATAATACTGGTGTTCAATTTCTTTCTGAATGGTCTTGTAAGATGAATGCTTACAACAAATCCCTCAACAGATACGGTGTATTATCTCTGAAGAAGACAGCAAAGCATCGGACTCCCGTTTAATGATCTTCTTCTTTATTCGTCTTCTCGTGTTCTTTTTCAATTCATTACAACTTGCCACGAGGTTATCCCGTGGATGTCCGGAATCATCATGCAGTAATGCGCCTCAAATGTACATTTATTAGTTATAATAGAAGCTGACAATACACAAGTGCGTTGAAAGTGCATAAGATTATTGAAGTTACACAGATGGATTGAAGTTGCACATGTATATTGAAGCCGCCTACCAATTGTAGAAGATTAGATTGATCACTGTATTTCTGTTAGACTTTCTCCTCCCTTAGATTTTGAGACGTAGAGTTGTAATCAATAAATAATCTATTTTAAACTTCAATTATAAAAATCTGAACACGAACATGGCTCGCAAGGCACCGAATAAGAAAGCGGCACCAAAGAACAAGGCAACACCCAAAAACACGATATCGCAGGAGTCTGGTGGTAATTTTGTTTTCCAATTTGATAATTACACTCAACAGGCTGCAAGCAACTTCTTTGTACCTATACCAAACAGTTCTGTTGATGATGATGCCACATATAGAGAGCCACCTGCAGCACAAGTAAACAACCCATCTGCATCAACATCACAATCAGTTTTAGGAAAGAGGAAAAGAATCGACGATGGTCCTTGCTATGACCAGCATTCAGAAATGGCATTTCGTGTAAATAAGTTTATACCACTAAAACCAGCAGTACCAACACTCACAATATCATCCCAGGCGGATAATAGTTTAGCGGTTGAAGTCGAGTTTGAGGATAAGGAGGTACTCCCAAGAAAGAAATTTCACAGAATAAGAGCACTTTTGGCTGTGRTRAGTGTGGGAAATGCATGTGTAGAAAATGCTTTGGTTCATTTGATCACCCAATGTACGCAGAGTCTATTAAACGTTTATAATTTTATTTGTATTTTAATGTTCGTAAATGGAAGGTGTGAGGTTTCTTGAGTTCACTTTACAATCCGGATTTGGGATGTCTCAATCGAAAATCTAACAGATTTAAAACTCAGCTCTATTATGTTTTTCATATGTTAGATTCCCGATTTGTGGTTTTCTCGGGTCGGGTACATCCGGTACTGGTCCCATCTGTCCAATCCATAATGGAAGGTGCAGTTTCAACCCTGGGTCCTAAAAAGAAAGGATAATCATGATAATGTATTCTAGAAAATAAATAGAGTGTGTTAAATTATGGTTGTTGTAATAATGATTTTATTCATCCGACCCATTGTCTTTCATCTCTTCACCAAAGTAAGGCTCAATTGTAGAGTCCTCTCCTTCTAAAAACTTTTTTGCTGCAGCGACAAAAAGGGGATCATCAATACCATCAACATGTAAATCATCAATTAATGCCTGATGGAAAAAATGTACAATAGAGTACCTGCTCTTCCCTTTCCACTCCTCAACATTGTGATGTAGAGGATTTGACCTAAATAAAATTAAATCACCAGGTTCGTAAACGAATCGGGCATTTAAAAGCGGAACGCGAAATCTACCTTTTACGAAATCCCCAAAGCAGTGCAATGCTGTCCATCCCTTAGCGTAATCCTTTCTGTCCCTATGCGTAACAGATTGCTGGTTGACGTTGAATGCTCTGCCAAGAAACACGTTGAACTCTCCAACATCCAATTTGTTTTCTACTCCCGCATCCAACAATTTGTTTACCCTCTCCAAATATTTCTTGTAAATGTCGGGGTCAAAGGCTTTAAGAAGAGCGGAAATCTTAGTGATGTCCTTTGAGTAATGTGGTTTAGACCCCAATGTGATGCCTCCGTTTTTGCAGCTCTGCCCCTGCTCATACCAATATGCAGCATGGAATGTGCCTACTTTTGGTACGTCAAAGACTTTGGGGTCGACATCTTTTGAAAGTGTTGGAGAGGGCTTCTTGGAAATATTTGACTTGAGCATTGAAAATCTGCCTGTCATTTTTTGGTTGATGGGGCGTTTAGCAGGGGGTGTGTTTGATGATGCAGATTTCAAATCGCATGACGACGGCAATTTTCGTTTCGCATTGTTACAGGGTGATGTTTGTTTGTTGTTGTTGTGTTTTGGCAAGTTAGAGCTGCTTCCGGAAATTGGCCTGCAACACTCTAAACCATTTGGTGGTGAGCCAGATGGAGAAGTACACTTTACTGGGTAATGCATGTCTACTTCTTTGCCAAATTATTGAGGAGCAATATTTTCACATTCGTTGAAGTTGACGGGTGCATTGCAATTGAAAATCCATCATCATACTATCATAAGGAGTACATTTTTTAGGAGTTCTTGACTTTGATATGGATCGCTTTGGTGTCCGATGTTGCAGTTGCGATTTAGGGGGATGTTGTGGTTGAGTGATAATTTGTTGAACTATTGGAGCATTTGCTGGTGGTTCATCCAATATTATAGGAGTCTGTACATTAACTTCTATTTCTTCAATAACTTCCCTCTGTTGCTCAACCTCTACTACAAAATTATTGGATCCATCCTCATTATTATTTAGTTGGCTATCTTCGTCTTCTTCCTCTTCAACTTGACTCTCTTGTGGTATAGGCACTTTCAAAATTAAATTTTATTGTAATTAATCCATTATCCTTTTTGACTCATGACCTTCCTTTATTGTAGCTCCCTATTATGTTCAGACATTTACAATATTTTCAAATTTGCCCCTCTGTTGCCCCCTGGTTCTATATAAGGGTTAAATTACATAAAGTCCCTGAGTGCTCAACATCCTCAATTCCAACTTCATCATATTTCATTGTAAGATATCAAAAAGATGTTATGCTGAAGGTAATGAATAAGATTGTCTGTCAAAAGGTCTTTATCTCAACCATAAAATGCGGATTATGAGAATCGAACTCATGACCTTAGGATTATGAGACCTACGCGCTAATTTCGTATCACCGACTGCGCTAAACCCGCAATTAAATATTATTAAAGTATTGTTACTAGTAATGTTAGAAAGGTATCTAGTGTGTTATCGTACATTCATTGCATTTAAGCATGTTTTGCTTTGATAGTTGAAGTAACTCCAATACAAATAACACGTACTTTCCGTTTTTGTTATACACGCTCTTTTCGTTCCTTCTCAACAAATCTTGAATGAGTGTGTTAGAGCAATTGATATTAACGGTGGGTTTGTCGCTGAACGCAACTGTATGATTTTATTGGATACAACGTGGGGTGACACAACGACAGGTTGCTCTGCTCATTTGATCCATACAAAAGTTTGTTCGAGTTGGCTACCTTACAATCAAAGCAGTTGTGTCATCACCCTTTGCTCTTCTAAGAGTGTTATGGTTTAATTTGGAGATCGAAAAAGGAAGTGAGTGTTACTTTGTATAGTCCTGCTTTTTAAGACACAAGCAAAGTGGTCACCTTTGATCCTTATGATTTAAACGGAGAGTTTCATATCAAGTCAACCTGGATCTATAAGGCCGGATGTGAGTTAGAAAAGAATAGCTTAAAGTTTTTAAATGCCTTAACAGATGAGCAGCTACGTCGCTCTTATGATTGAGTGCTGGTGCACATTACATAGAATGCGACTATTTTGAGTATAGATTCATGAAATTCTATTCTTGCCTTCCAACTTCTCTCATAGTCCTAATGTTTGGTACAATACTCAAATCGTATGATGTTTAACATGTTTTTGTAAATAAAAATGAATGTTGAACAAACACAATTCCTAAAACTTCACGAACACCAAGGTTACATTGATCAAACTATTGATTTACTAAACTCTGAGTGGCCAAAGAGTGTGTCATACAGGGAGAAGGTGCTCCGGTCTTCTACCGATGATCTACCGGTGAATCTAATTCTAGTTAAAGGTGATAATGTGGTTGGATTTTGTCGTTTAATAAAAACACAAGAAAGCATGCTTGGTGTTGAATCTGTTGTCACTGACAAAAACGTTCGCGGACAAGGATATGGGAGAATCTTAATGGAGGGAGTAGAGGAAATGGCGAACAAATATTACGAACCACGAATTGAGAAAGGAAAAGAACACTATTTGTATTTATACACAAATACTGCTCAAGGTTTCTACGAAAAATGTGGGTTTGAAATTACTTCCGCGCCGCAGGGTTTTGGGTCTGTTGTGTCAAACTTAAATAGCGGACAGTTGTCAGGACTTGCAGCAATGCTACAGAAAAGACAACAATCTTTGCCCCATGAGAATACCAATAAAGACGGATCAGTTTGGATGAGGAAACAAATTAATAAAGTCTGAATTAAAAATTGTATGCCTCGTAAAGTGTTCTATATTAATATACTTGTTTATTCTTTACACTGACCATCCCTCTGCTCAACATCGTCTTCATCGTTTAATCCTTTTCCGTGAATTTCATGCAACTTTTCGGTATCTACTTTCTTTAGATCGCAGGCTTTGGAGTCCTCATCATTGACCTCGCGACCATGAACATTGTGTATTCCTTCTGTTTTAATCATTTTGTTGTTACAAGATCTTTTGGAATCGAGCATGACAACCACAGACCAAACAAGTTTGAGGGAATACACCCCTGGTGCATCGATCGTTTTAAGAAACGAGGAGCTTTGGAACATTGTGCGCAACTCGACACAATATAACCTGAACAATGTAAACGTACGTCACCTCGTCATACCCTTACATTCAGGATGTAGATAGAAAAACAACAGCCCTACAAAATATAACAACAAACAACAATGCAAATCTGGCAAAGCTGCTGAAGGAGTTGGACACTCTGGTACAAGTTAAACTTCAGACTAATAAATTGCAACAAAGCATTACAAGCGCGTGTGAACTGATAGAAACTTTAGAAGACACCCATTTAATTTTGAGACAAATGCAGATCGGCATAGGTTTCGCTCGTCTCCAACAAGTAGAAAACCAAAAACTAAATGCACTCGTCAAATCAAAAACGTACAATACCCCTACTATTTTGAACATTTAACCATGTTAGCGACGATCTGGCTCAACACGAGCGAGCACAAAAGCACGAGTATGACTCGAAAGTAGAGGCCGAGAGAAGGGAAATTGCAACAATTAAAGAAATAGAGAGAAGGAGGTTAGAAGAGGAACATCGCCGTCAGGTCGAGGAGGAGCGCAGATTATTGGCCATTAAACAAGAAGAAGAGCGCAAGCGCATCGAGGAAGAGCGAAGACTCCTTAGATTGAAGCAAGAAGAAGAGAGGAAACGTCAAGAAGAGTTACAAAAACAACAACAACTTCAACATGAAGAATATTTAAAACAAAAGCAGAAACAAGAGGAGGAGAGGAGAAGACAAGAAGACATTAAAAGGCAACAGCTAATAGCCAAGAAGAAGGCGGAAGAAGAGGCCAAAAGAAAAGAAGAGGAGGAATTAAAGAAGAAACTTGAACAAGAAGAAGAGGATAGAAAGAAAGCAGAGGAAGAAAGAATAAGATTGGAAAAGGAGGAAAAGGAGAGACTATTAAGAGAGAATTTAGAATTGAAAGAACAATTAAAAAAGTTGATGGCCGAAAAGAAGGATCAGGATAAAGGAGAAGAGGTCGAAGAAAATAAAGTTTAATGTGTCTTGTCAACCGTTTTTTTCTGCTTCATGACGTTTGCTAACAGTAGAATAATGTCGTGTATTATCGGCTCCATTTCCTTATCATTGTCTGAATTGAACTGTACGTCTCTCATCTCTGTAAAAAAAGCCAGTGTTATCTTTTCTCCTTGGTATACAGAAAACAGGCTCTTTTTCCCTTGCACATGTATTATGCCATTACTTTTATGATCGGTGAAATATTGACACCCTGTACTGAAACGGTTACATGATTCTTTAACGTTTGTAATTTGGTCTTGTAGGTCCTCTTTTGTTGTTCTACCATCTTGTGTATCTGAAATCAGGTCTGAATTACAATATCTGCTATGTGTTAGGGTTCAGGCGGCAGCTAAAACAAATCATACAAAATTTCATCGCTAGCATTAAGTATCACTATCTTTGAAGGTCCTCCTAGTATGCCTCCTATCTTTTTTACCTTATCTTCTATTATGGCGATTAGTTTCGGAGACACTCCAGAGTTCTTTTGGCATGCGGACATAATGTCTGGATGTGTTGTAAAGTTGTGGACTCCTTACAACGAACGTTGAGATGATGACACACGTTTTACTAAATTAGACGACACAGAAAACAAGAAAAAATAAAACACGTTATAGTTTCATGAAATTGTGAAGAAAATCGATTCAAGGAGGATTTGACATTAATCCCCTAGAAAGAGACGAGTCAACAAGAAGAAGGTAGATCAAGAGAAAGTAGATAATAAAATACCTCGTATTCTGTTATTTATACAGTGCCGGGAA
>JAOPGA020000891.1:0-52319 GCA_026419775.2 Acrasis kona
TAATTCCCCATACTGTCAAATCATCAAAAATGTTGGATGGGAGGTCTACACCAACATTCGAGAAACCCTAAACGAAGAAATAGGAAGGATGACGTCAGCACACAATAAACAGTGGGAACATCAGATGATCCAAAATGCGGATATCTGAAAAGTAAAAACAATTTCTGAAAAATAAAAAACTATCTGAAAAATAAAAAACCGAGATATCTCACTCAGAAATGACTGTTGCTCGATACTTCAAAAACAAATCATGCTCTACTCATCAAGTGGCTACACAATGATGTAACTTTCGGTTTTTCGGGAATCTGTCGCATTAGATTAAATGTGGTGACTTCATGTACAAAAGATTTAATTAATCTAAAGAATAAACTATACAAACTTTGAGAATGTTTTTTATTGTATTTGCCTCTTAATGCACGCTTTACAATACTCCAATCAGTGTTCTTGATTGCATCCACCATTCCATTCATCCTGCATGCTTGCAAAACATACTCGCTTCTGTCRAGGTATCTTTTATAAAGTCAACCAATAAAAATCGGCGTGTGTTACTCAATATCCAATGTAGCTTTGATGCAATGACCTCGTGTGGTCTCCTGTCTTCTGTCTCATCTATTGTCAAGGTTTGTCATTATCTGCAGCGAGGTGCGTGACTTCAATAAGATCCGCACCGCCCGATTCTTGTTCAACAGATTGAATTTTGTAATCAAACCCTCCAAAAAGCTCTTGCCTTTGCCATTCTGCGGGGTAGATTACGTCCAGTTATCTGCACTTCTCGGTGGTTGTGTGGAGATGAAAGGCGAAGTGTTTACAATGTTTTCCTCCATGATAAGCGTAATTGGCGCTGTCGCACATTTGGATAGTACTGTATAAAGTGTATGTGATGTTATCTGGGCATTCTGTGATGTTCGCTTTTACATATTCTTGATTCCCAAGCGTGTAGTCCAACAACCTTGATTCTTCAAGACTTGTGGCAATAAGGTTTTTTAAAAATAAATTAGTTTTGTCTTATAAGTAGATAGGATAATTACAGGAATCTTAAAATTAAAACATAGCGAATAAACAATGGATTGATGTCCATCCCTCATGGTTATAAGAGCATTATATAAATTGGAGGTTCCAGTCTAATGAAAGACTTGTTCATGGTAGGTAGATACACAATTGTTGACACTAATGATTGTAGACGCTCATTGGTTATGTTAGTTGAAAAGTACGCGAGTCTTGAGGCTCTCGTTATTGTGTGAAGTTTTTACAACGCGAGACAAAGTAACGCACAAGAAGTTACATTCTTAACATGTACAATTTATAGAGTAAAGAACTTGGATATAGCCGAAGCACGTGGGTGGTTGAGTACAAAACCAAGGTCTTGACCGAAAAAGACCTCAATTTTATATTTGTCAATCAAGGTATTGACGGCACGAAATTTGTTGTAGGCTGCTGGAGTTTAGCTGTGCAATGCGCAACTTTGCATGTAACCTCAGGCGGCGTTGTTAATTGGTCATTGTAACTGCAGTACGCCATGTAACCGTGGGCGCGCTTCTCACCAACATGAGGAGATGCACCATATTCGTATAGAACATGCTCAATCATTCTACCAGAGTTACGGAGGGGGGGACCGAGACTGGGATTGTGGCTACGCTTTCTCTCAGGTGACAGAGATTCGTAGAAGTTAGARAAGGAGGATTCAAGGACCTCTTTAACGGTTGCACAGACAACAGTTTGAAGCTCAGGGGAGAGCAACAGTGGCTGGCAGGGGGCAGGAAATGGAGTATATGTGCTCTCCTGAACAGGCGAGAGCAGTTGAGCGGTAGACCAAATGACTGGACCAAGGGTGCAGGTCTCAGCAACAACGAGGGGAGAGTGTTGCAGCGGCAGTGGTCGCAGTGGTGTCGGCGGTGTTGACGGCAGAGGCGTATGTGTGAATATTACATAGACTGTCTTCAATGACTTGTATTTTTTATTGTACGCTATCGTCCTCTTTTTTCAAAATCAGGCTACTTTGGCTTAGCCTGTATTTTACTTAACTGCCTGATGGCAGACGCAGGTTCAATACGCAGCGACAGCGGAAAAACGATGTGAAGAATGCCTATCAGGAAAAAAACTAGCGCAGCCGAGAGTAATATGGATTAACGCTTATGTATACATATTTAGAGTTTCTGTTGCTAGCTCCGCTTGATTGAGAAACTCCCGATACGAATATTTGAGCTTTTTATGCATACTGGCCCAACAAAAAAATCATAATCGAGAAGCATAGGTTTAAGTCAAAATCAATTTTTGATTTTTTTATGAAGTAATATAGGTTAAAATGCTCAAATATACGTATCTGGAGTTTTTGTCCCTAGCTTTTCAACTTCACCTTCGGATTAGTGAGAGTCGATTCTTAAATTACCGATACGAATATTTGAGCTTCTTGAGAATAATGGCTCAAGAAAAACTCAAAAATCAAAAAGTTTGGGTTTGTCACAAGATCATTTATTAATTTTTTCTTTAGTAATCTAGGTCAGAATGCTTAAATATAAGTATCTGGATTTTCTGTTGCTAGCTTTTTAACTCATTCATTGAGTCAGTGAAAGTCGATTCTTAAATTCCCGATACGAATATTTGAGCTTCTTAAGCATGATCGCTCATAAAAAAATAAAAATCGTTAGGCTTGGGTCTATATCGAAATTAATTTTTGATTTTTTCTGAAGAAATCTGGGTTATAATGCTCGAATATACGTATTCGGAGTTTTCGTCCCTAACTTTTCAATTTTCCCTTTTAGTTAGTGAGAGTTGATTCTTAAATTCCGGATACGAATATTTGAGCTTCCTACGAATAATAGCTTAAGAAAAAAGAATTGTTAGGCTTTTGTTTAGATCAAAATTAATTTTTAGTTTTTTTTCTGGAGTAATATAGGTCAAAATGCTCGAATATACGTATTCGGAGTTTTCGATCTCGGTATTTCAATTTCACCATCGAGTCAGTAAGTCGATCCTTTAATTCCCGATAAAATTTGAGCTTGTTATTCGTGATAGCGCCTAAATAAAATTCGACCCAAACCCTAGCTTAACGATTTTTTGATTTTTTTCTTAAGCTATTATGCTTAGGAAGCTCAAATATTCGTATCCGGAATTTAAGAATCGACTCTCACTGACTCAATGGTAAAGTTGAAATACCGAGATCGAAAACTCCGAATACGTATATTCGAGCATTTTGACCTATATTACTCTAGAAAAAAATTAAAAATTAATTTCGACCCAATCCCCAGCTTAACGATTTTTTGATTTGTTCCTGAGCCATTATGCTTTGAAAGCTCAAAAATTTGTATCGGTAATTTTAAAGGTGACCTATGTTAACTCAAAGATGAAGTTGAAAAGCTGCCAACATGAACTCTAGATACGCATATTTGAGCATTTTGACATATATTACTTCAGAAAAGATTAAAAATTAATTTCGACCTAAATCCAAGCTTAACGATTTTGGATTTTTACATAAGCTATTATGCATGGGAAGCTTAAATATATGTATTCGGAATTTCTAAATCGGCTCTCATTAACTCAAAGGTAAAGTTGAATTGTTAGAAACAGATACTCCATATACGCATATTTGAGCAACTTATATATAATCAAGATAATAATCAAAAAACAACATAAAGCATTTAATTTTTTGATTCTCCTAATATAATTAAAGTGCAAAGCAGTAATTAATAGTATTTAGAGTTCTTACAATACTTATAAAAAGTTTGACTTGATCATTTGGTATAAAATACCTAGATACCTTTAAAAGTTATATAACTAAAGAAATATAAATGACATAATTGTTTGATGAACCATGAAAGTGCACACTTTCAGAACTCAACAAAGGCTATTCTGCTCCTCCTTGAAGTTTTTTATTGTATATATAGTTTCTAACAAGCTTTAAAGCGATCAAAAAGTCATTATATATAATTAAGAAAATAATAAATAAATATTTATTTGGATCACCATATTCCAAATTGGCGGCACATGCTTTGGAAACTTCAAAGGAACTTACAGGCTAGATCTAGGGAATCGAACTGAGGACCTTAACTGCAGCCCGGCGGTTCAACAATGGTAAGACCACTAAGCTGATGCCGCCCCTTCTAAGAAAATAATCAAAAAACAACATTTTAAACTATATAGTACTTTATCATATGTCTCTTTTTTTTCCGGAATAATGTAACCCCTAGATGCAGTAATCTTGTAGTTACTCAATATTGTACTTGGTGGCATCAATCACAGTTCAGCAGTTTTTGTACAGAGGAGTTGTTGGATGCACTTGATTGAAGCGCTTTTTCAGACAAACTGTTAAGAATGTAAAAGGTATAATATATGTAAGTTTATACCTCAAGTGGACCAATGATTGTAACTATTTTAAATATACTTATTGTATACGTCAATTCTAACTCCAAATAACGCATGCATTCACTTGTTGTATATATTGCTTTAAAAATGTAATGTTATGAATATCTGTTTAATGGTTACATGATGATTTAGTAGCTGTATGAAGATATGTGCAACAACTGATGGTGCTGTTACCTGTGTTTTCTTAAAAGACATGTAAGTTGGATGTACAAAAAACTTTGCAAAATTGAAATAAGACCTTGATTATAATTGACTGTTGTACTTCTTTATAACTCGGGATCAATTATCATTATAGAGGATAAATCGCAATTATATAATATAAATGAAAGAACCAATGTAGATAAGGGTATCTTATATTAAATACTATATCTCCTGTTAAATAAACATAATTACACAATGGTCAAAGCCAAATAACAAACTATGTCAGAGAAAAAGAGTTAAAACATTCGCAAAGAAGAATTAATAACATACAATTGGAATCAGCTTAAGATACCTTAGCTAAGGAGTTGACCAACAAGAAAAAAAGAAAAGCATCTGGCTCAATATACAGAATTAAAAGAGTTTGAGCTACCGTCAGCACTTCTTATTATTCTTAACATCCTGAGTCTTCCATTGAGCACTATCATCAAGTTACTCCAATTGACTTTAATCAAGTGCCTGAAGACAATTTTCAAGAGTCAAGGGAGTTAATTGCAAAAGGGAAGCAGACAGCTAAAAAGAAAAGAAGGACAGCAGCACTATAGAGATTCTCTTTATCAGTTGACAATGACACAGATGCTTACACATATAGCATTGAGCCTGTCAATGATCTAGTTAATGACTTGGTTTTTATCAGTCTTTAATTAAATGACTCCAAAGAATACAATATACAATATTGTGGAGACAAGAGCTTTGGAGGCGCTAGGACGCGAGTGTTTTTTGGATATATTAAGGTATGACTCTATATTCAAGCTTATAAACGATGAAGGGGTTGGAAGTGTTGCTGTACAAGCTGTGATTGGACTTGATAGGCATCAATGAGCTCATGTACCCTTCACGGTCATAACTGCGCATATGAATAGAGCCTTGATGAATAACATTTAGACACACCAACAATAGCACCTGTGTTTCTAGCAATAGACACTCCAGAGGAAGGGAGGGCCAAACTATGCGGAGCTGCTTAGTTGATATTGTTGGCATCGGCACCTGTTATCTAACCAGCTGCAGCACCAGACACTGACAGAACTGTTATTGCACCATTGGTAGTAGTTGATGGCACATACCATGTCATACAATGCAATAATGGACAAGGACATAATTCTAAATTACAGTCTGTTATTGAACAAGCAAGATAAAGAATCAAGTTAATGAAAAAGATGTCTAATATGTTGAATATGCTTCAAGACCATCAACAATTATAATGAAGTGTTTTTGTAACTATTTATAAGTCAAAAATTCAACCTGCTCTGCTATATCTGCAATTACTTCATAAAACTTGTTGAGTAATTTGTTAACTTGAGTAACTTGAGTAACTTACGGAACTCAAGTTTTCATACAACCTTATTGTGAAGTTGCCAAATGGAGATGGTTTACAAAAATTATTCATCATGAGCGGAATTATCAATCATTTCGGATAAAGGAAGGGAAACCAATAAGAAGAGAAAGAGGAAGCACGCACAATTAACAGAGTAAGACCACACCTACTTTTTAAGAAATACAATTTGAACGCCAAGTCAATAAAGACTCGTTACATCCAAAAAGAACTCAGACCGAACGATACACATCTCATGACCCGTACCCATCCAAAAAATCCCGAAGGACCAGTGCGGAATCGACTCCAGATGATGAGATTGAAGGGTTGTAAGAGTGGAAGATTGAAGGACCATCACTCGAATGTTGTGCAAGTCCTTGAGACCAAATAAAAAATCATTTCCACAAACTCAAACATTTGATTCATGATGGGACAGAACTAATAAACATTATGAATCACATGATGAAGAAAGGAGATAATTTTTTTACAAGAGATTACAATTCTTGATTGAGTCCCAACACTGCAAGGTGAAGACTTTTCAAACCGATAATGTACAAAATGGTAGAGAAACGAAAGCGGAAAGAAGCCGCATCAATGTCGCAGGACGAAGAGGAGGTAGAGAATGTCGTCAAGGAGGAAACTGAAAAACCAATTAAAAAGCAAAAAAGCATGCTGAGCGAACTTCAGGAGCAGGTATTGTTGCTTCGCTTTATGAATTGCTTACGTATCCATGTAGCATGAGACCAGAGTGTTATTGGAACAAAAGAAGAGATTAATGGTCAAGAACAAGGACTATCAGCGAAAGTTGCAAGAAGCAGAGGAGAGCTACGCAAAATCACATGCGGATTACGAGAAGAGCATGATGGTCGTGGACGCTATGGATAGACAATGGAACCACGTAAGATCACCACTTTTTTTATTTTAATGAAAGTTTCAACAAGACTTGGATCTGCTATCAAAGAGATTGCTTCCTCTGCAAGCAAGCGATACGTCATCATTGACGCAGTCGTTACTTTCGTTGTATCCCACCCTAATCAATGAAGCGTCGATACAAGCGCGTGCTGAGCAAATGAAGCAACTCTTCACGTTAATGTGCGATGCCATTTGTTCCGAAAAGGTACGTGCCTCATTCCGTTCGCAACGTCAACCATCCATAGAAACGCGTACAAGACTTTGTGGAGAAGATAACGGAGGGTGCAGGTACGGCAGGCGTCATGCACGCACTCAGAGAGGCCAACAATGATCTAAAAGCCAAAAATGTTCAGCTGGAAAAGAGCACGCAAGAATTGCAGATCAAGCACAGGGAATTGTCCGAACAAGCCAACGCCATCAATCAAGAGCTCTCGCACGCCAAACAAACCATCGCCCAACAAGAGCAACACCTGTCCCTTCAAAAGAGCGAATTACAGTCGTCGCTAGAAAAGATCGACAAGCTGCATCAGGACGCACACATACACAAGGTCATGGATAAGTTTAACGACAATCAAAATTCATCCACCAAGGACGAAAATAGCAGCAACAACAACAGCAACAACAACAATGGCAACAATCATCAAGAATCATCCAACGCGCTCCAGAATGAAGAATTACAAGAATTAAAATCTCAAGTGGAGGAACTGAAACAAACCGTTCAAATCAGACAGGAAGAAGTCAAGCAGTACATGGATCGCAACCTGTCCCTACAACAAAAGATTCACGCCATGGACATTGAGATGCAATCGGAGAGCACCATCAAGAACAGCGACACTTATCAATCCCTGTATCAAATGGTGCAGAATCAACATGCCATGGTGGAGGCGAGCAACATGAAGGCGGACAAGTGCGCACAACAAGTGATACAGGAGCAAGAACTGTTCACCGCGTTCAAATTGAGGATCGAATCGGAGCACGTCAAGTACATGAACACGCTCACGGCAAAGATTAATGGATTGGAGGAGAAGGTGCTCAAGCTGACGGAGAGGGAGAAGCAATTGACCAAGGAGGTCAGCAAGGCGAAGGATCATCACCATCACCACCCGTCCAATACCGCGTCGTCGACGTCGTCGTCATCATCCACCAACAATAGCCACGACAAGAAGGACGTGGAGAAGCAGCTCACCAAGTACAAGAGGGAATATCAAAAAAAGGCAAAGGAAGCAGACAAGGCCCACGAGGACATGATTCTGTACAAGAGCGGAAAGGAGGAATTGAGGAACGAAATCCAAATGCTTCGAAGGGTCAACAAGGAGTACTTGCGCAAATTGAATCACTCCAACCCATCTGCGCTGGCCGATACCTTCTCCACGCCATCCACGGCCGATGCATCCACCACGCAACAATTGGACGAGACGTGCATCCTTCAGGAGGAATTACAAAACAAGGTGCACGAGTGCGAAATGTTCAAGAGCGAATTGGACGTGATTGCGAAGGAGTTGATCGAGATGGAGGACGTGCGTGCCAAGATGATCAAGCAGTTGCGCGACAAGGAGGAGAGCAGGGCGCTGCTGCTCAAACAAAAGATGGCACTGGACAAGCAACAAGTCATCTACAACGACAAGAGCAAACTATACGAACTACAGCTCAAACAAGCAGAGCAGCTCAGGCACCAACTGGAGGAGACGTTGCGCGTGCAGGACAACAAATCGAAACAAATGGAAGAGGCAAACAAGAAGATCAGGGAGGAGTCGCTGCTGCACAAGCAGCTGGCAGACAAGATGCGCTCGCAGATTGCAACCAACAGCGTGCGCAATCATCAAGTGATTCAGGACAATGACAAGTTGAAGAGGACCCTGCAGGTCACCATGGACGAGTGCACCGATCTGCGCAACAAGTTAACCATGAGCGTCACCGACAACAAGCGCATACAGGACAAGCTGCACATGACCACTCAAAAGCTGAATCGTGCCGCCGTGAATCAAGATTTGGAACAAGAGCTGAACGAGTACAAGACCATGCTGATGTGCCCCATCTGTCACGCCAATCGCAAGAGCGTGGTGATTGCCAGGTGCCATCACAGCTTTTGCAGGGAGTGCGTGGATAAGAACCTACAGGTCAGAAACAGAAAATGTCCAGGTTGTAACAATAAATTCCAGAGCACGGACGTGCAGACGCTTTACTTGTAAAAAACGTGTTATTTATTATATGGTACAATTGATGCTAATCTGCGCAATCGCTTGATCATAATAACGCACGTGCATTAGGTATCGACCCGGATCCACCACCAGATAGCTGACCAGGAACTGACCCGTGTTGGCCACGTGCTGCACGTTGGTCATGACGCCGTTGGTGACTTGATGATCTCGATCGGCATCGTAAAAGATGACCTCGAATCCAGTCCTTGCTTGATCGTCGAGTTCCATCACCTCCTGTCCCTCCGTGTCGCACACTTGGATGCGATAGGTTCTCTCTCTCACGCTGGCCACGTGGTGCTGATCTGCATCATGGTGCACCATCACGGTGGTGCTCGTAAAGGATTCGATGGGCACGCCGTTCAACGTGGCCTGTAAATTGTACTCTCCCACGTACTGAGGCATCCACGTGGCATCGTAGGTACCATTGTGATGATCGGTCACGTCAAAGGCGATGGCGTCCAATTGCTTGTTGCTGACGTGCTTGGCCACCACCTTGATGTCGTCCTTACCGGCACGTATGGGCCTGTTGTTTTGATCCTTCAATCTCACCTTGAGCGCGTAGGGTTTGCGATAGGTGGCCCTCGTTTGAGAGGGCTCCACGTTGGAGTGGGATGGACTCGGAGCCATGCTCTGGTCCTTTACGGGCACCATGAATGGAGATCCCACCACTGGCGTGCCGAACAGACTCACGCTGACCTGGTGCAGTCCTGGCTTGACCGGCGTGTACTGGATGGGATACTGCCCGCCGGCCTGATAATACAATCTCTTGATGGTTGGTTGCGGCGATGATTGCGAATCATTGGTGCGCATGCTGACCTCCACGTCAAAATGAAGACCAGGTGCGTTGCAGTCGAATCCGTGTTGATCCTTTGCTCGAATCACAAAACTAGCAGGCACGTTGGCGTAGGCGCGCTTCAATCCAGGTCCCTCTGCAGTGGAGTGCTGTGCGCTGACGCCATCGGTAATGTACAGTGGCAGCGGGCTGTTGCTGATGGGTAAGTTGTCCAGCGTGACGTTCAGCTGATAGGCACCTGGTCTCTCCGGCCTAAACGACACGTTGTAGGTTCCATTGTTGTTATCGATCACGTCCAAACACTCATCGTCGCCATCGTGGCTCGTCACCATGCACTTGAACTCATCGCCACCTTCGTGAATGGGCTGACCATCTTGATCCCTGGCCAATATGGAGAATTGACACGGAATGTTGCTGCCGGTCACCAAATCACCGCCCAACAATCCAGGCCCCACCGCCAAGCACATGTGCGGCACTGCTCTGGGCTGCGCCATGATTCGAATGGTGCTGCATGGTTGATCGTTCAAATACACGGTGGCACGATGCTCGCCTGGCACCCTCGCAACGAACATGGCATCCCATGTGCCAGGCATATCGGCCACTGCCGATATAAATGTTTGTGGATGATTGCGATCTGGATCCATCACTTCCAATCTCACCAACAAACCCTGACCATAGTTGACCGGATTGCCCTGCCAATCATTGGCAATCACCTTGATGCGAATGGGCTCCTGTGCACGCGGTATGCCCATCACCTTGACCGTTGTGTTCTGCGGCTCTGCGCGCGGCTTGACCACGATCTTGCTGGGACTGTTCTTGACGAATCCATCGTTGATGCGAACGGATGCTTGGTATAGCCCTGGACTGGTGGGCGTGAAGGTGACCTCGTAGGTGCCGTCGTCCTTGTCGTCGACCGTCACGTCCTTGACGGGATGATCGAACGTTGCAAATACGCGATCTCCACCTGCATAGATGCGATTGTTAAATGTATCCCTGGCCTGTACCATAAATGTTGCTGGATCGTTCACGATGGCATGTGGAATGGATTCTTGTTCTAGTTGATCATTGTTGGGTAGTGTGATTGGACCCATCTTTTTCTTGTTTACATCTTGTTCTGTTAGTGGACCATCATACATTTCATCATTGTTGGGTAATGTGATTGGTCCCATCTTTTTCTTGTGTGAATTTTGTTCTGTTAGTGGTCCACCATACATTTCGCCCTCGTTGGGCAATGTGATTGGTCCCATCTTTTTCTTGTTTACATCTTGTTCTGTTAGTGGACCATCATACATTTCACCCTCGTTGGGTAATGTAATTGGACCCATTCTCTTCTTGTCCAAATCATGTTCTGTTAGTGGACCATCATACATTTCACCCTCGTTGGGTAATGTGATTGGACCCATTCTCTTCTTGTTCAAATCATGTTCAATTAACGGACCGCCATACATTTCAGAGTTGGATGGATCGGTCACTGGGTGCACCCATACTTGATAGGGACTGTTTCTTACGGGTCTATCGTTCACGTGTAAATGAATCATGTGCAATCCTGGTTGATCGGGTGTGTATTGTACGTCCATGAGGCCATCTGGTTTGGCTGTACATGTTGCAGGTGTGGACAGTGGCTCGTCCCTGGGACCCACCACCTCCACCTGCCACACGTCCTGTGGTCGCTCTTCCTTAATCTCTCCTCCATTCTGATCGAAGCTCTTGACTGCGAATGCTGCAGGTGCGCGGACGCGAATGCCATCGTGTAGACCTTTACCGCGCCACATGCAACGAGCAGGATCTATATCGGTGGGAGCGTTGGCATAATTGACTGGTTTTTGATTGTTCTTGGCCTTGAAGCGTTGGCTCATGGATTGTTTGACCATGTCGAACTGTCCCATGTCTTGAGATGGATGGTCCAGACCCATCTTTCTTGCCTTCGAACGTTCGTGGTCTTGCATTTGTTCCTCCGTGACGTCCATCATGTTGCGTGCTGTGACCTTGTTGTTGGGTGCCCTGGTGTTATTTTGTCTTGCTGATTCTTTAATGTCATATTGGTTGCGTGCTCCTGCGTTGGCTTGATGGGCGCGTGCGTTGGCCTGTCTTGCTGACTCTAATTTGGAGCGCTCCTCTAGGCTCAAGTTATCGTCGTCCAGTCCTTTCAATTTGTCGCTCCACTCATAATCAGGGAGACCAACATTGGAGGGATCGTCCAGCCTTATTCTTGCCCCCACTTTAAAGTTTGTTTGCATGTGCGTGTGTTGACGATTTTCGGGGTCTACGAATCGCCTGGGATCATTCATCTCGTCCTCTTTGGCCGATAAATCAATGCATCTCAAACCAACGTGCAAGTCTCCGCTCACTTTGTCCTTGGATGTGCGCTTTTCAAGCGGCAGCCATAGCTCGGTCCATTTTCCTGTGGTTGTTTGTAACGCTTTGTGGTCTTTGAAATAAACGACGGCTTGTCCAAGAAAATCATGAGGATTGTTTTGATTGTGACCGTATGCCTCAAACCTAATATTCATGGGGCGCGCTCCGGCTTTTTTCCAATTTGGCACGTATACCTCAATCATCTCGTTCCATCTTGGATTGAGATTCTTCTTGACTGTTTTCGACTTGCATCGTGGAAAGTTATCTGTGGCTACATATACTCCAAGATATGGGTTGGTGCTTCCAAATAGACCAATGCTCGCCATGTTCCTTGCCTCAATCACTATTGTATTAGGTTTCGCTGATGATGGTGTACATACCTTGTATCTGAACCTTTATATCGGTAGGCTGTCTCTCATACTCTTGAATCGGAGTGTCATAAGACCTCTGTGGTGTTACACTAGTCTTTCTCTTCATGACACTTGACTGGTGCTCGTTACAATGGTCGAATTTTTCATCTATTATTCACAAACCGTACAGCACCTTAATTAGCAGTGGCTACCATACCTCTTACTATAATTATAAATAACTTTGTTTCAATCCTAATCATTTAGTCTCAAGTCACGGTATTCAGTAGATAACATCTATAATCAAATACAATGCCCAAGTTCTAAATCTTTATGGAGCAGCGAGTGCTATAATGATATAAGTGCTTGAATCTTTCTTAATCTATATACTGAGATTTGAACCATAGTATCCATTATGGATATTGATCTGCAGCATGTCATGATATTGTAAGACGGTCAACCATTATTGTGAAATGTTCAGCCTGTCCACCATCACAAAGACAAGAGCTTTGTGCACCAGAGCAATCTTTTCAAACAATGTATTAAGGGCATCAGTCATTCGTCCTCCAGTTGATAACTTTCGCCACTACTCCACAGAGAGGAAGGTATCTATTGATTTGATAAAGCAACTTCGCGCAGAGACAGATGCACCACTTGGACATTGCAAAAAGGCATTGGAGGAGAGCGACGGCGATATGACAGCGGCCAAAGATTGGTTGCGTAAAAAAGGACTACAAACAGCACAATCAAAAAGCTCAAGAACAGCAGTAGAAGGCGTGGTTGGATCGTTAACAAGCAGCGACAGAAAAGTTGGTGTTTTGGTTGAAGTCAACTGTGAAACTGATTTTGTGACCAGGAATGATTCTTTCCAGACTGCTTCAGCCAAAGTAACAAAGGCCATTCTAGAACATGCAACTCGACAACAAGATCTACAAGGGGAAGTGGACGTGGAGAACATTAAAACCTCAGTCTTGGTGGATGGCGTACCGGCTGGACAAGTCATAAGCGAATTAGCAGGTATAATCAGGGAGAACATTCAGCTAAGAAAGGTTGCCATCTTACGTGCCGACAAACCCAATGCAGTAATCGCCCACTACGTACACAATGCCGTGAGGGAGAATGCCGGAAGTATCGCGTGCCTGGTGCAATTGTCGCCCACAAAGCAAGACATGAAGCCTGAGGAGTGCGAAAAGTTCGGCAGGTCGCTAGCCATGCACATTATTGGAATGAACACAAAGTACTTGCAAACAGACCAAGTGCCCCAACAGGAAGTAGAATACGAAAGGAACTTGGCACAAGAAAAGGCTGCTTCGGAGGGCAAGCCAGTGGACAATGCCACCAAATTCGCAGAGAAGGTGGTCAACAAGTACTATGCTCAAGTGGTGTTGATGGAACAACCATGGGTGTTGAACAACAAGAAGACTGTTCGTCAGGTGTTACAAGAATCAAATGTTCAAGCGGATCGCTTCATCAAACTCAAATGTGGAGATAAATTAGTTTAATTCAATCACGTGCGCCTCATTGAAATCCGATCAGAACGTCGCTCTTCTGCACCGGGTGAGATAGTTTGATGCGGGCGTGTTGACCGGCATCTACCTTGTCCACCATGTTACCATCCACCATCAAATCCACGATGCTCGATTCTTGCACCAACACTTGGTCCCTCATAATGTTGACGCGCATGTGCTTGCCCAACCACCCGGTCCTCACGAACATTGCATCGAAAGCATCGTCTTCTTCTTGTCGCCTCTTGATCACTGCAGTGCCCGCTTGTTCCTGCAGAGTTTCGGATGCTTCCTCCGACATGATCAGCTTGATTGCTTCGAAGCACGCGCTCATGTCCTTGAACACGTACAGCTTCACGTCGTGTTGCCTTGCTGCCTTCTCCACTTGGGAGCTGCACTTGTTGCACAATCCAATCAACCGTGCACCCTCGACCCTTGCAGTCTCCACATCGCCATCGCTCAACGATCCAACGCTAATCTTCAAAATGTTCAGGTTGACCCGCTGATGATTGGAGTACATGGCGGCCAATTGTTCCATGGCATCCACCAATCCCTGCGTGTCAGCTTTGACCACCACGTTCACCTTGGATGGACCCGTGCCCTTGTCCATCATCATCAATTGTGCAACCTTTTCTTTGATCTTGTCCTGCTTTTGTTTTTGTTGAATGTAATCTTTGATGTCGAGCGATGACGGCGACGATGACGACGATGACGACGGCGGCAATTGTGTTTGTGGAGAGGAGGGTTGTAATTGTTTATGCAGCAAGTCCCTGTATTTGATGCGATCGGCTTCGAGTTCGTGTGCCAATTGATTTTTGATTTCCAAATCCTTCATGGCCGTTCGATATTCGATGATTTGTTTGACCCATGAAGGTTTGGTGACCTGGAAAATGTCATCTCCTGAACACGGCGTGCCATCGAATCCAGTCACCAATACGAATTCTCCAGGCAGTGCTTGCTTGGTCGGCTTGTTGTGAATGTCGCGTATCGTTTTGATCTTTGCTTGATTGATGCCGCTGATTAGCACTTGTCCCACCTGCAGCGTTCCTCGTTGAACAATGACCGATGCGCTGATGCCGATTCCCTTTTCTAATTGGCTGTCGATCACGGTGCCTTTGAATGCGCTCTTGATGGTTACCTTTGATTGTAGTGGGATGATCTCTGATAATTGTTTCGCGATGGGTTGAATCTTCTTCTTGTCCAGAAAGTTGCACCGTGCGGCGTGAAGCTTGCTTGTTTCTTCGTGATGGTTTGGAACGGAATCATTGTCCTCGTGCACGTTGATCGCCAACATGGCAGGCTTGTCGAATGTTTTGCACAGACTAGCCGCTTCGATGGTTAGCGGCGACATTTCTTGACTGTGTGCGTTTTGTACGATGATGACTGCATCGCTGGCTTTCACGCAGCTCGACATCAACGACAAGAAGAATTGATCGCCAGGAACGTCTAACAAGGTTATCGAAGCGCTAGATTTGGTTGGTTGAACTCCTGCATTTTTACACAAATCGTCCAGTTTAATCTCGTGTTGATTTACAACGTGACCCGCCACTCCCGCTGTGTTTGTGCACGTGAGTTTATCGACGAGGGTTGTCTTTCCGCTACCGTCCTCTCCAACGATTGAAACTATAAAATGATTTCGTTGCACGCTTGGCTTGCCGCTCTCGTTGTTTAGCTCCTCCATGATGTGGCTTGGAAGTTCTATTGGTTCATCTTTTATCTTGACGTTCAAGTTTTTGAATTTTCTTGCAGTTTGAGACAAAGTCTCCATGCTCAATACATCATCTTGAGTAAACAATTCCCTCGGAAGTTTGTTCAGTAGGTCCTGTGGGCTGACACCGAGTTGTGCACTAAAAACACGACAACTCATTGGCGCATCAATTACTACGTGCGACACTTTTGGTTTACCTTCAGACTCTTCTACATTTTCTGCTGTTTCAAGTTCTTTATACATTTTTTCCTTCATTTTCCGAAAATAATTGTACTTATAGCTCTTTCCGTACAGCCTACATGGTGGTGATGTGAATATCTTGGTTGAGGATAACGTTTTCCACATTTATATTGTAAAAGTTCATTTATTAATACTCTTCGAGTTGATTGAAGACACTTTTGTGTGGGTTGCGCCGTTCTTTTGTAGCATCATTCTATTGATTATAATAAACACTGCAAAAGCACTATTTGTATTAGAACCAATATTTATTTTGTACCCCAACAGAATTACAATTGTACATGCTCAACCTTCAAATATCGACCATAAAGTATCTTGATTATTGAATGCGTCCTGATGCTCTTGTTACTGTAAAGCGACAACTCAACGAATTATCTTTTTTTGACAAATTAATTCTTGTGGATTGCTGTTATAACTCCGAAGTTGATCGATAACCTTGATGTTCCATCTTTGATGGGTTGGTAAATCCTTCTTCCTCTCTTTTGTGCTCATAAGGTGTTTCTACGAGACTCTGTGTATCGATGATGCGAAATCTTACAATAAACTCCGTCGTTGATCTGATTGAGTAATTGGATCCTCCTCTCTGGACTCTTTATCAAATATATCCTACTTGCAAAAATATTTTTGACTTGATGGCTCTGGTTATTAAAGAAGCAGTCTATTTTGACGATCTTTACAATGATCAGCACTATTATAAGAATTTAAGACATGACATGTGGCCATATTTCACTATAGTGAGACAATGTATGTTAGTCCGAGGAATTTTGAACTAGACTATTTAAAGCACGTGTTTCGCACGTTCAATCCACAATTCAAAAAACAAAACACACACATCATGACTAGTCTCATCCGCTGATGATGACCCCTGCTACCTTTGCTTCGCTGCTACCATTGCTGAGAACTTTTAAGAGTCTTCGCTACTGCTACACGGATGACAACCCTGCTACCTACTTTGCTCTCACAGGACTTATCAGTACGTAGAACGTATGGTCTCACGGCCTGTAATACCGTTCAGTGGAAAGCTGGTAAGGGTTGCTTACAGTGCTTCAAGACATCACATCCTTAGGTCATTCGGCATGTCATGAATCTCTCTACATTCTGTCAAGTTACCGCATGTGCTGCCGCTAACATCACTACCAATCTAGAACTGGATTCTCACTACAACCGCACTACTGATTCCTTTCAGGTTACGTCACCTCTACCAGTTTAGTAGCAGAACATTACATGGACTAACAATTCGCAACGTCGCTAAATTTTTACTTTGATGTTCATGGATCTTGCGGGTCTTCGCCACTACGAACCTATCCTTTCATAACTATAAATCACCAACGTTGGAATTTGGAGAATTGCCTATAATTACCAGGTGTCCTTCACGTCCCGTTTGCCTGACGAAAACATCGATCGTTTTAAAACAAGCGAAACTTTAATTTGCTAAAATGACAATAAATGTTAATGTTCATGAATTACAATTTTTGTACAACTTTTTTCTACTATTAATTTAAAAGTATTATACCGGTGTTACGCTATAGTTTGCTTCAACAGTTCTAAGTTGGTGATGGAAAATTTGATCAGAAATTGATGAACTTTGAGGTGACATCACAAGCTGACGCGGTTACGATAAATTATTGGTTCTTTAGCGACATAATGTCCAAAAGTAACGCTAAATGTTATCCGCTTTTTCGAAGCAATGTCGTCCGCAATGCTCCTATCCTACCCGTCCCAAACTCATCAGCTACACATTTTTTGAAATATGGGGCAGTGTTGTCTACTCTCTGATACTGTTTCCACCGCCTTTCTTCAAATCCAATTATTGTCTTGTGGGCTTTTTATTCATCGCAGTTGACTCAATAAAACAAATCCTATACATGATGAAAAAATCAAATTTATTTAGGTACAACATTTTCGTCATCATCGTACAAGTTTGGCTTCAACACCAAGTTTCCCAATGCATTTTGGTTCTTGCTGTAAAATTCAACGACTTGCTTGCTTCTCTTTACCACGTTCTCGGTGGTGAATCCAAACTTCTTGAACAAATCCTTGGCTGGACCACTGGCACCGAACGTTCTCATTCCAATTTGAACGTGTGAGTACTTGTCCCATCCGCTCACGCTCAATGCTTCCACGCTCAACACTGGAACAATCTTTCCGTCCTTTCCATTCAACACGCTCAATTTGTAATCTTGGCTCTGCTTCTCGAACAACTCCCAGCAAACCAAAGAGACCACTCTTACTCTAACCTCGCCCTTTAACTGCTTGGCGGCATCAACGATAAGGCTGACCTCACTACCAGTCGCAACCAAGATTAGTTCTGGATCTTGTTCGTCGTTCAATGCGTAACCTCCCTTTGCCACGGCATCAATGCTGGTTCCCTCCAACTGTGGCAAGTTTTGTCTGCTCAAGCACAAATAGCTTGGACTCTTGCGCTGTAACAATGCGTACTTGTATGCTCCGCTGGTTTCGTTACCATCTGCAGGTCTGAACAAGAATGAGTTTGGCGTGGCGCGAACCATGGGCACAATCTCGATGGGTTGATGGGTGGGTCCGTCCTCTCCCAATCCGATGGAATCGTGGGTCATGACGTACAAGACTGGCACCTCGCTGACGCTGCTCAAACGAGAGGCACCAGCCATGTAGCCAACAAAGTTCAAGAACGTGGCGCAGAATGGAATGATTCCAGGTGCGTATGCGCTCAAACCGTTGCAGATGGCGGCCATGCCGTGTTCGCGGATTCCAAAGTTGATGTTGCGTCCTGAGAAGTCTCCCTTGTCCATGGCTTTTGACTTTTCGATCCAGGTCAAGTTACTGGCTGCAAGATCGGCGCTACCTCCGATCAACTCCGGGATGGCTGCTGCTAATTTTTGTAATACCTGTTGTGATAGCTTTCTGGTGGCTACTGCATCGTCGCCTGGCTTGAAAGAGGGCAAGAAGCTCCAGTCCTTGGGCAGGACATCTCCACTTGTGAGTTTTTGTAATAGCGCATACTTTTCAGGGTATTGGTTCTTGTAGGTGGTGTTGATCTTTTCGTCCCATTCTTGCTTGACCTTGTGGTTCTTGTCGTTGACTTGCTTGTAAAAGTCTTGGACCTTTTGATCAATGACGAACTTTTCTTTGGGATCGAAGCCGAACTTGGACTTGACGGCTTCAATGTCAGCCCAGCCTAATGGAGCTCCGTGAACCTTGGCAGTTCCCTGGATCTTGGATCCGAAACCAATGGTGGTCTTGACGATAACCAAACTAGGTTTATCTTTTGTGCTCTTTGCACTTTCTAATGCTTTCTGCAATGTTTGATTCATTGATCCAGGTGTATACTTACGTGGAGCGATTCGACATCTTCGTTACCTCTTTCAACAACCACTACGTGCCAGTCATAACTTTCGAAACGCTTTTGAACATTTTCTGTGAAGGTTACATCGGTGGATCCATCGATTGTGATCTTGTTATCGTCGTAGACGACCACAAGTGATCCAAGTCCCAAGTGACCAGCAAAAGATGCGGCTATTGGTGTGAATTTTGAATACAAACAAAGTACAAACCTTCAGAAGTGACACCCTCCATGAGACAACCATCTCCGCAGAAAGCGTAAATGGTGTTATCGATAACTGATACTTCGGGGGTGTTTAAAACAGTCTTCAAGTGCTCTTGGGCTAGTGCCATTCCGACTGCATTGGCAAAACCTTGTCCCAAGGGACCAGTTGTTACTTCTACACCAGGAGTGACGTGGCATTCGGGGTGACCAGGGGTCTTGCTTCCAACTTGACGGAACCTCTTTAATTCGTCTAATGGAAGGTCATAACCTCCCAAATGCAACATAATGTATTGAAGTGCACAACCGTGACCGTTGGACAACAACCATCTGTCTCTGTTGAACCATTTTGGATCTTTTCCATCAAAGTTCAATACTCTGCTGAATAAAGTGTGGGCTACTGGGGCCATACCCATGGGCATACCGGGGTGACCACTGTCCGCAGTTTGTACAACGTCTGCAGCAAGGCAACGAATATTGTTGATAGCAAGGGTATCGATATCGGACATTTCTGTTGTTTTTGATCAACTGAAAATTAATTTCATGAAACACTCATCACCCACAGTCCGGGGGAATTAAAGTGGACAATCAAAGGGAACCCGCATGGACGTAAAAAAAATAAATTTATACATAAACAAACATCAGCATGTATAGATGGACTACAACCTAAAAGAAGAATCCTTTGCATCTAACAATCTCATGTAAGCACTCAACTCCTTGACACCAACACCTTGTGGATTCATCTTTTGTGCAATCATCCTCGAAAACTCTGCAGCCTTCTTATCGGGCTGTACGATGGACTCGTGTCCATGTTTCAGGTTGCTGTATGCTTTTGTTTGAATGCGACACGCCTCAATTAATTGATTCATCAGCATGAAAGCTTGTGATACCGTCTTACCGCATGTCAAAATGCCATGGTTCTTCAAGATCATTACATTGGCGTCACCAAGATCCTTCACCAATCGTTTCTTCTCCTCCTCGTTTACGGCTATGCCTTCATAATCGTGATATACAATTGGACCCACCGTTTGTGCTGTTTGACTCAAGTCAATGTCCAGACCGTCCTTCGTGCAGCTTACTCCAGCAGCGTCTCTAAAGTGACAATGCATCACACACGTCACATCGGGTCTGCTCTCATGGATGGCAGAGTGAATCACGTAACCAGCTTTGTTGATGCCAAACAAATCACCAGTCACACCGGAGTCAATAATGTCTCCTTCCAGACTGACTTTCACAAGAGAACTTGCAGTGATCTCGGAGTACAACAGGCCAAATGCGTTAATCAAAAAGTTATGTTCGCTTGTGTTAGCACGAGCTGTGAGATGACCATAAATTGTGTCCGTCCAGTCGAACAAATCAAAAAGACGATAGCAGGCAGCAAGTTCTATTCTTCTCTTCTGTTCCTCAATGCTGTAGTTTGGCAAAAGTGTTTTGGATAAAATGCTTCGAATGTTTCTTGTTGAAAATCCTTCGGCTGGCACATAGTCACTTGGATCGAAAGTAGGTTGGTCTTGCTCCACGTCACCTTGCTTTATGACGGCCGTAGTTAGTTGTTTAGAGTGATCGACCAATTTTTGTTTACTAATCAAAGATACGCTAGAATTTTCACCAAGGACGTCTGAAACTTTATCTTCATTCTTGTATTGAAACTCTCCATCAGAGGTTGCTAATACTAAATTGTGATTTTCGGTTCCATTCATGTGACTATCATTGAACCTCTTGAAGATTGAAGAAATAGCATCAGAAATTGTGGATTCTGGATCTACACAGCAGACCAACTTGTGGTTTGAATGCTCAACACGAAGACGGATTGCCATTTCTTTGGTTGTCTAAAAACAAAATGAACAATCACACACCAAGCAATGTTGAAAGAATATTTGCACAAGAGTACGTGCAACAAGCAGTAGATACTTGCTTTGAAAAAGTATGATCTTTGATGGCTTTGAAACTATAACAATTGTAGTGCTGTAAAAAGTTTCAACACTTTGAAATACCAAAAGATGAGCAAGCTTGCGTTAAGAGATGTTTAGATTTTTTTGAAGAGGCACACAAAATTTGTTTTGATGTAATAACAGAAAAAAGTCAGCAATAAATCATTTTCATTCACATATGTACATAAAACTCACAAATCGTTAGTAAGTGGGAACCCTTTGGATGAAAGTCATCATCATCTTTACAATTTGCTGTCTGGAAAATGGGGCGTCTATATTTATCCACTCAAGATCGCTCCTGTCTTTTATTACACATCTACAAGTCGGACATGTGGCACTATATCTTCCCCTCCAACTGTCTAAGCATTCATTGCAAAAAGAGTTTGCACAGCAAGGAAGGGTAATATTAGCCTTGTTTGTCATGCAAATCATGCACTCGTGTAACTCCAACTCTCTTTTCTTATTCTTCGAAAATGAAGCATAATGTAGTGCGTATTCATGATCCAGTTTTCTTAGCACGTCATAAAATGTCTCAAGACTAACAATTTTCCAACACACAGGCTTACTCGTCTTTGTCACTCGATAAATTATAATCTTTGCATCTTCTTGCCAATTTTCTTTTTCGTTGTGGCAGTGGGTACAATGGAATCTATTCTTCCTTGAGTAGCACTCACGATTCTTCAATTCAAACTGTACATAGAAGGACGACTGCCGATGGTGAGTAAAATAGAGGAAACGTACGTACGTAGTAAAAATGTTTTTCAGATAGCACGTTTGCTCTGTTCAAGTCATTGAACAAATCGCCGAGTGTTATAGTGGATAGCCCAGAATTTCCCATGTTGTTTGAAGTTTGGTCTATTAATAAAACACCAAAAGTTCTTGTTACAATTTCCGATTGATGTTTTGATCAACAAACAGAGCGCGAAATTAATGAATATTGTTCAACAATTTTTGATGGGGATATTTTTAGTGCTGTGTAGTCGACAATGACAATCACTCATGAAAAAGATCATAATATTATGTGCTCTACCAGGGTGCTTCTACCATAAAGAGAATAGCATGTTACGTTACTATATTGCTTTCATTGTCTTGTAAATTAGTTCCAAGTTCAGGGTGTAATTTGGAGCAAATCCAATCTATTCGATAATTAATTTACATTGTGCAGATCATTAATTTATTGCGGATTTATGCTCCACTATATTAAGCGATCATGGTAAATGAACTGTGGAATCGTTTGCTCAGCTAGATTGTTTACGAAGATGATTGAAACTCATCGGTTTTGTTAGAAAATTCTTTGTAATGAACGTGAATGAACTTCTTGGCAGTGAGTTGTGTGGCTCATTGAGGACAAATGGATATGCTATTATTGATGGCTTATTTGGAAGTAACTTCACGAAAGGACTGAGAAAAGAAATCAAATTTTTACATCAAACTGAAATACTCAAGCCTAACACCACAAGACTCTTTACTCACGATAAAAAAATGATCTCAGTGCCCAAGAAGAACATATTTGAAATCGACATTACAAGACACAACTCCGATCTAGCACCAAACTACGTTAAAGTATTAAGCGAGGACTCCACTATATCAGATACATTTAACAAACGAATGCGCAATGTAGAAATACTCAAGACAGCAATCAAGGTTCAATACAATGAGGGCAAAGGTGGAAGCTTTTCAATGCACTCCGACAGTGACGTAAAACAAGATGACAGGGTAATTAGTGGTGTTTTATACTTGAACCCAGATTGGAAGCGAGGTGATGGAGGTGAACTGAAATTGTACCCATACCCACAAGACCCAGTGGTAATAGAGCCCGTCATGGATCGACTGGTATTATTTTCCTCTCCACATATGGTGCATCGTGTATTACCTGCATATCAAGAGCGCTACTGTCTCACTTTTTGGTTCTACGGGTTCAATGATGACTACGTAGAGATTAAAAAACCAACAGAGCCCAATCTTCGATTCTTGTTGCAGCCCAGAAATAAAAAACATTTGGTGAAACTACATTATGGTCAAGAGTGGATGAGGTCAATAATTGAAAGTCATCACGATAGCGAGACTAGAGCCGAACTTGTATCTGCATTAAACTCTGATTTGGGGAAACTTCGCGGCTATTTTCATGATTACAGTGATTGGATACCAAAAACAAAACTTTTAAGAAGTGAAGACCAACCATGGATTTGAATAAAGTGTATAGTTATCAATATGGCATGCTTATTTGAATTTACAATAAATATGCATCACAGAAAGGGTGTTGATGGTGATGACTTCTCCACAGATACACTAAGAGATCAAATAAAAACTGAAAAGAGCATAACACAATACTATTACGTTTACAGACAAAAACAGCCAGATTTGTTTCGTTCTCTGTCTCTGTTAAGACAACAACACATTTCGTACTGTTTGAAGGGTCTCAACGGCCTAAGTAGTAGCTTCGATTGTTTGGACGCCAGTAGGCCTTGGTTATGCTATTGGATTCTACATTCACTTGATCTACTTGGCCATGAACTGGATGAGGACTTGAAGTCAAGGTAATTATTGTTTTCAACAACTTTTCACAAAAAAAGAGTAACAGATTTTTTGGGTCGCAGATGTCAGAATGAAAATGGAGGTTTTGGTGGAGGGCCTGGTCAATTACCACATTTGGCCCCAACATATGCATCCGTCCTCTCGTTATGCATCATTAACACAACAGACTCGCTAAACATTATAAATAGAGACAAGCTGCGTTCGTTCATAATTTCCTTAAAAGATCCAAAGTCAAAAGGCTACCGCATGCACAAGGATGGAGAAGTCGACGTCAGAGGCGCCTACACTGCACTGGCAGTCGCATCTCTCTTGAACATTGATGACGAACAAGTCACCTCTGGTGTTGATGAGTATGTACAGAGTTGTCAAACTTTTGAGGGAGGCATTGGATCGTTTCACGGAAATGAAGCACATGGAGGATATGCCTTTTGTGGGTTGGCGGCCTTGATGCTGTGTAAGAAAACAGAAAAGATCGACATTGATGCGCTGAGTCACTGGGCCGTCAGGAGACAAATGAGCTACGAAGGAGGATTCCAAGGAAGAACGAACAAGTTAGTGGATGCTTGCTACAGTTTTTGGATGGGATCCATGTTTCCTCTCATCCATGCATGTCTAGCATGCCGCGATCCTGAGTTGATCAATCCAGAAATCTTTGGCTTTTTGCAGTGGACACCACCAAACCACTACTCAGCATCAGGTCGATATGACCCATCAAAGCAGGTCACATTCACACAAGCAGTACACTTTGAAGAAGAATCAGATCCAAACGACGACAATGAAGATCAATATCCAGAGTTGGATGGAGGATGGTACTTTGACGAGACCGCTCTGCAGGAGTACTTGCTGCTGTGCTGCCAATCTGCCACGGGTGGTTTGTTCGATAAGCCAGGAAAGTCCAGGGACTATTATCACACGTGTTATTCGTTGAGCGGATTATCAGTGTCACAACATCAATACGAAAAGCCATCCTCTGTGCTTGGAAACGAGTCGAATTTGTTGAGAAGGACCAATCCGATCATTAACATTACCGTCGACAAGGTTGAGTCTACGCTGAAACATTTTGGGAAGAGTACTTTATAAATGTTTTTTTATTCGTCTTCGTCTTGTAGAAATAGTTCTTCATCAATGTCGACTCCATCTGCACCTACCTTCTCAACATACTTCTTTTGTTCAAAAATCTCACGTCCTGTCAATTTTCCATAAAGAATTTGTCCTTCCGTGTTTGATTCTTGTTGTAACTTTTCTCTTACTTCCTTCCTCTCCAGAATGAATTGTTCCTTCCATTGGTTAAATATCTCTTTGGTAACAGGAGTTCCTTGAGAAACGTAGGTTTGTGCTGATATTTGAGTGTTTTCTGAATATCTTGTGAGATTGTTTGAAACTTGTGATTTTTCTCTCATGAGCTTTTCGTATTCGTCCTCTTCCTCTTCCTCTGATTCGTACGCTCCTGTTTCTTGTTTTATTTCCTCATTGCGCTTTGCTGTTTTTTGATCATTGTGCTCTAATAGCCATTCTTGTGCGCTGCTGGCCAAGGTAAACACCATGATGGTACCCAAATTATCTTCAGCTATTTGTTCCAAGTTCTTTTTTAATTCATCTGTTTCTTTTTTCGCGAGACCCTTTAAACTGAAAATGCTGATTTCAGGTTTAACTTCAGGGTATGTTTCAGGATAAGTAATTTGTAGCGTCAACCCCACATAATTTATTTCATCGTCGGATTCTACTGTGTAAGGATAGATGTTTATTTTGATTAAATTCTTCTCCACCTCTGATGTAGTTATGAATGGCACGATTGTGTTAAACTTTACCTTGGTAGCTATCTGCGTAAATCGATTCGAGAGCCTCCTTTTCTGTTCTTTGCTCCTCCTCGTAGTCTACGTTGTGTGAATGACGAAAAGTAATGGAAAGTACCCATGATGCGATGTTACAAAAGAATGAAAGGTTTAATATTGATAACACAATAAAATAGATGATGGAGTCCTGACATCTTAACAAATATAACAAGTAGACTGGATCCCAGTCACTGGAATAGCAGGTTAAACTACCCTGAAGTTCTGCAGAGAAAAAATAAAGGCGTTCTTCGAATATTGTATATTCTTCTTTGTCCTGACCATCGGAGAATTGCACCCATAGGAACATTGTATGTTGCGTTATCACGGTTCTCTATCCAGTTGTTTTTAATTGTCTAACGTAAGTCTACGACAGAGCAAGAAAAAGACCAAAAATCAAAGTTGAAAAAACAAAATAAAACAAATGTTGGCTCCGAATCTGATTTTTATTAGGAGCCACGGAGACCAATCTCGGGTACAAACTGACTGTTTCATTTGTCATCATCTGTTACAATCACTGATGCACGGATAAAAGTTATTCAATCAAACGGTTACTGACTATTTGGCTGGAGTGGTCTTAATTTGGATAATTCGAAATTGTTACAGCCCAGTTCGGGTCAGTTTCAAGATTCAAATAACAGCCTTGGTCTGCTTGTCATTGTTAACAAAATAGATGAAGCAACTACACAAGTTATCGCCAGTGTTTGATGTGGCAATGGCCAAAGTGAGCCATTCCCCTGGAATGAGATCTCCAGTGAGTTCCCTCGGTCGATTTGCATATGATTATGAACCAAAACTATCCAGTACATCGTGTTATACAGCAGAAGAGCCACAGATGTTAAATACAACGAGTGCCAATCATGAGAAACACAGAAGGGCCTTAAGTGGACTTCAAACGAAGACCATCAAGAGTAAGAACGTATCTAGGACAGCCCCAACACCAGACCTTCAAAAACTATCACCCACTAGATCACGTGCTCTATTTGCTTTTGGGGATACCTATGAATACAAATATGACGGTTGGAAGAGAGGTGTCCAACACTGGAAGGAAACAGAGGCCGAAGAGCCCGCTAGACCTGCTACTACTCAAAATGCACCCATCATAACACCGAAGGGAATTTTAAGCGGTAAAACTAGCACTATGTTTTTCCAGCAACAAGTGAAGCACAGTTCACTCGCGCCACACCTCAGTCAACACGAAAAAGTTGTATAACTAAACAAATTATGTATTTTATCCTTACTTACATAGCTTTACTCTTTTTCCAATAATAGAAGTATATTTATTGCGCATACATTGTACCGCTTCCAAGTAGGAACGAGGTTATTTTACCATGCGACAAGAGCACGCTTGGTTGTATTATTTAAATAAAGTATATTTATTTGACACCTAAGGCACTGTTTGAGTAAAACTGTATTTCTTTAGATTAATTAGAAGGTTGAGAACCAAATGTTTGTCAGTCTTTAAAAGACATTACTACAATCAAGGAAACTAAAACCGTCAATTTCAGGTAGAAGTTTTGGAAGATGTCAAATAGTAGTTTAACAAATTCCGAATTTCAACAACGATGTTTGTATCAGGCAGCATTAATAAATAAAGTATATTTATTTGACACCTAAGGCACTATTTGAGTAAAACTGAAAACGGTTCAACCATTCGCGTTCTTTTTGCGAATTTCGAAAACTGTGTCCCTTACCATCTCAATGGTTGATTTGACAGCATCGGAGTTAGTCGCTGTTGTACACCTTGTGTAGATGCGTCCTGGATCGTGTTTATTCCTACTCAAAAATTTGTTTTTAATGTACTCTGTACTCTCTTCAACTCCACCTCCACCCTCATACTCTGGGAATACTGTTTTGATGCTCTTAGTCTTCAATTTTTCCTCAAAAATGTCAACTTTCTATGTGGGTGAGTTGGTATGTTAAAATTTGTTACTAACATTAAAAAAGACTATAACTGGTGTTTGACAAAATGTCTCTGTATTGATTGTTTCCTCAAAAAGATCCAAACTCTCAATCATTCTTGGCGTTACGTCATCTTCATAACACAGTTGATCGAACTCCGAAAGGCTTATTACGAATATAAGCGCCTCTAAGCCTCCGAACACTTGTACCCACTTTTTCCTTTCAGATCTTTGACCTTTCAATGTTATTGATTGTTCACAGCACCAACTTACCCCCAACATCGATAAATACTAACCTAAAATCACTAAAGTTTACTTTTGCTTCGATGACACCAGTGGTTTTCCTCCTGCAATATAAAACATCTTCGAAAGTTGGTTTGTATGGTTGTCTAAATCGCTTTAAATCATTTTTCAGAAAAAAGTGCGGGGCGCCATCGAAAACATGGTATTCGTAGCGTGTTTCGAATACTTTCTTCATAACATCCTCTTTCCAAAGTTCCTCCACGTCATCTGCCACTTGATCAGTGTAGACGTTCGCTGATTTCCTACTACTTGTTTCGACCAGTTTTAAGCGTGCGGCACACTCCTGTTAAGTTTGAGACGAATCCAAACAATTACACACTTACGTAACTAGTTGGATTTGCAAACAGTAATTGATTATCAGGATTCTTTTCGTTATAATCCTCAATGCTCTTGATTAACGCCTGCATGGTATCAAGTATGTTTGTATATATTGCACTAGTGAAGGAGCTATCTCCTCCTAAACTGTTCTTAGTATCATTTGATTGGTACAGGTAATTCACTTGTTTAAAGAACGTGCTCTGAATGTTTTTTCAATTATTGATTGAAGCGTATGTGAACTCACCTTTCCGGAATCACCGGTTCCCAAAAATACAATACGGATATCCTTATCAGTATCTTCAATTATTGTTGGTTTATTGGGTGATTCTGCTTGTGACAGTACCGTAGGTCCAGTTAAGCAACAGTTACCCATGTTATGTTTTATTCAATATTTCAACTATCATTTCAAATGTCATTCTATTTCTAACCGACAATACATTTTACAAAAAATTAATTTTATTTATTTGCCGCGTCCTTCTTTGCTTGCATCTTTGCTCTCATGGCCAACATTTGTGCCATCATGTCTCCTCCGCCTGCTGGTGGTGGAGCCTTTGGTGATGCTCCACCGCCGCTGCTTGGACTGGTGGCCACTGGTTCTTTTCCAGGTACTTTGGGACTATCGTCGACCTTGACTGATGTCTTTCTTAATTTCTTCTTTTGGAGTTGGGCCAACAAGTCATCTCCACCACCTCCACCACCTCCTGCCGCTGGAGCTGCTTTGATTGCAGGTGGTGGTGGTGGCGGTGGTGGAGGTCCTCCTGGTGGTGGTGGCGGCGGAGGTCCTCCTGGACTACATATTGGTGGTGGTGCAGACATGGGTGGTGGGGGACCCGGTGGCGGTGGTGGTCCTCCTGTTGGTGCTTTGGGGGCACTTGGTGGTGGAGCGCTGATTGTTGGAGGTGGAGTCGATGGAGGGGGTATTGATGGTGGTGCCGGGGAACGGAATGCGGTGGCGCGACCTTTTGCAGTGGGTGCAGTTGTGGTTGTCTTCTTCTTCATCGGTGGAATCTCGGATGGTGCCTTTGATGCCTTGAAGTTAGCTGGTGGCGGTGGTGGCGGCGGCGGTGGTCCGCCTCCTGGACCTGACATTGGCGGTGGTGCAGACATGGGTGGTGGTGGAGGTGCAGAGGTTGGAACCTGTGGTGATTTTGGTGGCGCCATCGATGGTGCCATGCTAGGTACTGGTGGTGGCGCCATTAGTGGCGTGGAGGGCGTCGATACGGATGGCATGGGAGGAGGTGGTGGTGGCGATAGAGTGTTGAGTGGTGCCATGGGTGGTGCAGATAACGTGGGTGTCGATAGTGATGGCGGTGCAGATAATGTAGGTGTTGATAATGATGGTGGCGTAGATAGTGAAGGTGGTGCTGATAAAGTGGGCGTTGATAATGATGGTGGCGCTGATAATGTTGGCGTTGGCGCTGATAGTGGCGATAGTAGGGTGGGTGGTGTGCTTGGTGTACTTAATGATGGTGGCAAGAATGAACTTGTAGATGGGGATGATGATAGCGAACTTGATGCGCTGTTGTTTGTCAACGGCATGGTCAACGGAGGAACGTCGAGGGATGGAGAGACGGGCGATACAAAGTCTTGCTTGTCTCTTCCACGAGAAAATGATTTACTATTACTGGTGGATATGGATAAAGGTACACCGATGGTATCCAACGCATCAAAGTTGATCTGAGAGCTAGTTGATTTTGTTGTGACGTTCGCAGTGTTGCTCAACAAGGATTCTACGGAGGATGGTTGTATGGATTTCTTTTTGCGCCCTACTAGTACTTGTGAATCGATTCCCTCTCGCATTTTTTCCAACTCTTGGCTACCTGTAATAATTCTGGATTCTTTCAACCTCTAGCAGGTAAGATTAGTAATGGTTGGCGGAGAATGCTTACATCTGACAAAACTACAATTTCAGAAGCCATCGCATCAATCTCCTTCAGTTGCATTTTGAACATTGTATCTATTTCGTTGGTGGCAATTTGTACATAATAAACAACATTCTATTTATTTAAATCGATATGGTTGAGGGTTAGACTTACGGTCAATACCGCAGTGGTATATTCTTGAGTCTTGACAAACGCAAGGTCCTTATCACTTTGGATATAGTTTTGGTTACAGTACCTTATAATGTCCCCAATCTTTTGCTCAGTATCGCTCAATTGAGCAAGTGCTGCAGGCACCTTCTCCGTTATTTGAGAACGGAGCTCAGGAGCAACACTGGTCATGAGAGGATTTTATCAAATGAAAATTGACATCCATATGAATAAGATGATGATTGACATGATCCAAAGTCAACTATTATTTACAAGATTCACAATTTTATTAATGAAGGATATATGTAGTGGTTCGTTTTCTGCCTTTTGTTTTTGTTGAATAACGGTAGATTCAATTTTCGTACTTCTCCAAACTTGGAGGTATCCTTTCTTTGATGAATTATGGATTCGATCTCTTTTTTCCAAAAACTCTATCAAAGACATTTACGCATTGCATTCAAAGATATCTTACCATATTCCATTCGTTTACCTTTGATATGTTCGCAACAACAATGCCGGGCGTGTCTTCTTGCCTAGGCTCTTTTGAACTTAGCATTACTTCCTTCGTACTTTGTTTAGTTTCTGTTATAAACCGTTCGTCATATTGTGATTTGGGGAAAGGTATCTTTATGGGCTCGAAAGATTTATCCATATATACCTTTGACAATAAGCTGTCAATAGCGGATTCCATGATTACAGGGCTCGGCTCGCTTGTTTGATTCTCAATAACATCTTTAGGGTCTTGATTTGCTTCAGCTTCCATCTCTTCGGTTTTTTGTACATGAAGCCAACTGGTGCTGCTGTCACTTTTGACAGGTCGTGGCAGTTACAGAAATAAAGACATTTTCGTTTCTTGCTCGTTGATCACCACTGTTATATTTATTAAAAACTCTCTTGATCACAACCAAACCATCCTTTTTATTATGAACATCTTTCGTCGTTGTAAAATAAAGGTCAACCACAAAAAACAAAACCCTCTATCAAACAAGAAATTTATTTATCTTTTTCTTTTGCAGTTTCTACAATAATATTAAAAGAACTTTCATCAAGAATCCATTCGATCAACTTTTGGAAATCGGGATCCCTCAACGTATTCTTCTTATCAGCATTAGATGGTTTCGCCGCTTCGTCCCTATGAGAGATCACATTGACCTGAGAAGTAGATTTCACCAACGCGACAGCACTATTGACACGAGACACGGTCTTGGAAGATGGTCTAGTGGCCTCACTGGATACCAAATCAGAACGTAACTTTTGAGAAGCAGATTGAGGTCTGCTCAAATCCCTTGGCGTCCTAGCAAATTCACAATAGAATGGAGTGGCATGATCTTGTATGTCATCAATGGCCATCATGACATCATCATCGTGAATCACCTCTTGTAACAAATTACTAAAGATTCCAGACAACAAACTCTTGCCGACATCCAAATTCTTTATGCCCGAAGAGATGCTCGCTAGCGAAGGCGTCTGTGACCTAGGCGTGCGCACATCGCTGACAGTTAATTGAGTGTTGTGCTCGCCAATGGCAGGTATATAACTCTCCTCCCACACATGTTGTTTATTTTCGTATTTGAACACCTCCAATGCCACCACCTTTGCTTGGATCTTTACAAAGATGTAAATGTCCTTTAATTCCTTCATGCCATACTTGTCGTCGTCGTCATCATCATCGTCAACTTGTTCGCCACCACCTTGATGATGTTGGTGATATTTTTTAGCCATGCGATTCCTTGCATCCAGACTGGGCATCAACGTAGCATTCAATTTTGGTTTGCTTCTAATGGGCGGCTTGATGGTGTTGCTCCTGGCCACCGTCGGCTTGTTGATAATGCTCTGACGATCTCTCTTGAATCGATGATCGCTGGTGGTCATGCTCATCACTTGATTGTAAACATCCAACGGTTGATCGTCGCTGGTACTTGGTCTCTGCAACAACATTTCTTCGAATCGCCTCCTCTTTTCTTGTTTCAATTGCCTCTTGGTTTGATTGGAGATGCTACACGACACGTCCACATCCAACAGTTGAGCACAGCTACCAGCGCTCATGATGAACTTGCATGCCACGAATTCGCCTGGTTTGATGCTACCTGATTTGGGCAATATGCTCAACGTGCTGCTTAGATGCATTTGATCCATCGGCAATTCATCGTTCCATTCGAACGACAGTAAATCATGTGATGATGTATTCCTCAGCACCACCAATCTTCTATTAATGCTCAAGCATGGAATGGTACCATAATCTAATACTTCCATGCTTAGGCTAGTAATTTGACCGCTGCATCCAACAATGCTCTGAGCGGTTGGTATTTGATGAGATAGTTTGACCACAATGTCATCTTGCATCGCATCGTGATTGGCGTCATCATCATGACGATCGTCATGAATGGATGGATCGATGCCCTGTCCATTAAATGTTATGTAATAAACATCTCCATTCTCCACCATGATGGGCAATTCCACGCTGTATTTCTTCACTTCGAGCGGAGAAAAGACGAATCGCAATATGTCAGTTCCACCGCACTCTGCGATTCGCCCGCTCGCATTCTGCAGTTGAATGATTTGATAATTGTAATTGTCCCTGCTCAATTGCTCCAATGGCTCCGTATCGATGCTGTATTGAATGGGCTCGTCGCTGGTGTTCTTTAATTTGTAGTATTGAATGGGCGCATGTTGAGCACCAATCACGATGGGCGCGAAATCAAAGTCATGTGATTTAAAGTGCAGGAAGCGCTTGCCTGGCTGTAAGGTCTGTCCCTTGAAATTCACCACGAATTCCCTTCCGTCCTGCACCTTGATCAACACGGGCACAATGTGAGTGTTGACCATCTCGTGACGATACACCACTCTTATCGTCTTGCTTTGATTGGGCAGAATCTTTTGTTTCTTTGGATACACTTCGAACAATTGATTCTGAATGATGCTCAAATCGTTCTCTTCTTGTGCATTCTTTGGTGCCAAATCTTGTGCCCATCTCTCCACGTCAATCACCACGTCGAATGGAAACGTGAAGGACAGCTCTGCTGGTAGATTGCCTAGATTGGTGAAATTCAAGTGCACGACGGTATCGGGTGATTTTAGTTGCTTGGCACCAAAATCAAACAAATATCTGGACTTGTCCTTGATGGAATCTTGAAAGGTGCTGTGATTGGTTGTGGTCGTTATCGTTGCTACCGTGTGATTGTTGACCAGCGTTCGTGACGATGATGGCAGCGCATCGTCCGCTCTCTTTGCCAATTCATCGTTGATTTGATTCACGCTGAACTGATCCCACAAATCACCCTTTTGATAATTGTTGCACTGAATATCGGTGATGCCAATGTGTGGATGTGCGCCTATGCCCACCACATCACATTTGGGGAACGTATCCAATTGTTGCGGAGTGTACTCGCTGGGACCACTGATGGTGGACCGTAGAGTGTTCTTGAATTGTTGCAAGTCGATTCTTGGCGGTGCAATCTTTTTATCGAGCGGCAGCACGCAATAAATGGTGAATCGATCCAGCGATCGTCTCTGTGGCGTATACTTGACGATCAGTTCGCTGTTCATGCGCGGCTCCATCACGCCCAATGCCTTGTCCACTCGTAGTTGAATGGGATCGTATCGAATGTTGCCGTTGTGGTGTTGTTCCGTGATGATGATTTGATAAGGAATGGCGCAGTCGGATGAATTGGTCAATCGAAGAGATAGACTTGCTTCGGTGTGCACTAGTATGGTACCAAAGTCCAGCGATTGAACGCTGAGGCTCAATCCACCGGTAATGCCCTCTCCTATCAACGTGAGCGGCACCTTTTCTCTCACCATCTTGTCGTCATTGTCTTGTGTGTTGTTGTCGTCGTGTGAAAAGATCTTGCAGCTAATCTTGCCGACATGGGGTGCACATGTGGTGGGTGCAAAGTACCATTTGGTGGTGATGGTTTCGTTGCCACGAATCACTCCTGATGTTTGATCGACGGAAAACGTCTTGACGTCGTGCGGAATTTCCCACTCGTACATGGCATTGATTCTTGACGTGTTGGTCATGGTTAATGTTTTGCTCTGAATGGCGCCCATGTGGGTGGGTTGGAAATATAATTTGCCTGCATCCTGGAACGTGACGTTAGGAATGTAACCGCTGCCAGAGATGGTCATGTAATGTACATTGTTGACAATGTTCTCGTTGATGATGCACTTGACATCGCCCTGGAATGTTCCCGTGGTGGTGGGTGCGAATTGTAAAAGTACTAGTTGGAACGAATTCCTGGGTACGATGCCCTTGGAGGGACTGCACATGAACGTTGGGTACATTTCGCCGAGCACAAATTCAAACAACATGGGAACATCTCCATTGTTCTTGACCATGATGGTTCTGTACGCTCGTTGGTCGACTAGACACGATGGGAACGAAATGTTTGAGTGCGGTACGAATGATGGGTGGGGTAGAAACGATTCTGTCTTTTCGAACGTATTGCCGCTCACTCGTATGGGAACGATCCATGGCGGGGTGAATGTTTTGTCGGTTACGAGTCGAAACGTTCTGTTTGATTTAAAGTAGCACACTAGTTCAATCTCCACCGAATAGAATTGATTGTCTTGTTCTGGCATAAATCCAATCTTGATGGATGCGGAACTCTTTGCTTTAATCTCAACACTACATGTTAGCGTTCGTGTGTGATTAGATGGTCACTTACGAAGATGGTATCACTTTAAACGGTACGTTGCCGTCGGGTATGTGAATGTCACAAACGACCTTACCTAAAGTGTGATTGCGAATCACAACCGTCTTGTGTTCGGTTAGTTTGAATACCGAGCACGATCCGAATGATATGTAATTTTGTTCGACGCTGATCGGATTGATTGTGCTGGTTGTGGGTATGAAATACTTTTTCATCAAATCATAAGAATTGATTTTGGTAAAGTCGAATTCTTCTGCTGTGGAAAGTGCATTTTCGAATTGAGTTGCCTTTTCAAAGTTTGGATCTGAAGAATCATTCTTTTCTGAAATTTCTAATAGATTTGAAAGCTCTTCTGGTGGTTCCATATGTAGGTTGAGTGTTTCTCTTGAGAAGTAATTATTAACATGTTTCAAAGAAAATGGTGCAGGTCTCTTGCTTGGTGTGTGTCCAGATCCCATCAAATCGACATATAAATTATTCTGATTTCTGATGAGAAGATGAACTCTCTTGTAGTAGTTGATTGGATTGGTTGGAACAAATTGAACGCTAATTTGTTTTTGACTTTGTCTCGGTATCACACCACACACTTTGTCGAAGCGGAAAATTCCCAGTGCCTCTGTTTTAAAGTCATATTCCGCATCAATGTCGGAGTTGTTTGTTATTGTCAATACCTTCTTGTTTGCGGTTGATTGTAGGGGGACATCTCCAAAATTAATGCATTTGTTGCTTATTGATATTTGTGGGCCGGCAGCATATCCCATAGCACAAATCTTGGCAACACTACCACCGGGTGTTTTGATTTCATAATTAATAAGATCGAATGCCCCAGAGGTAACGGGTTCATATGTACAGGAAAGTTTAATTGAGGATCCAGCGTGTATTACACCTTGATTAGGTTGGAACGAAAATACTTGTTCCAACATATCGTTTTCGACAGGAGTTATTTTGTATGTTGCAGGAACAATTGTGCGATTTTCTAAAATGATCTCCTCTACTCTGTTTTTGCCGACGAGAAGTGTTTCGAAATCGACCTTTGGTTTGGATACAGATAGAAATGCATATTTACCGGTTCCAGTAATTTCAACATTCCGAACTAATCCCCCGGTTATTTTGCAGATCGCACCAGAAACGAAAACACTGAAGATTAATAACAATGTTGAGTAGCAACTTACCTCGCTTCAATGGGTTTGAATGACACAGTAATGTAAACTGACTGGTCTACATCCAACCTACCCCTCCGAGGATAAATTTCGAAAGGCATGTGTTTTCCTGAATTTAATGACCACTCAAAATCAAAAGGTAATTCTCCAACATTGTCTAATCTAAATTGTTGTTTCGCTTCTTCTTTTGTCGCGCAGAATCCCATGTCTATTTTGTTTGGTAATTTGGCTTCAATGTTTGCGAGGATGGCTTTGATTGTGACCGCGAATTCATGTCCACTTTTTGACACAACAACTACTTGATCGGTATATGGTTGCTAATAATGTTAAAATCATAAATATTTTAATCATACGTATGCCGTCGGTCTGAATATAACATCTATTGGTTCGCTAACTCCTGGACTCAATTTAAACCAATCTGGGTAATGCATGAAGAAATCTACAGATTTTGGGATTATGCATTTTAGTTCGACTATGCTATCTCCAACATTTTTGATTATTAATTTTTTAGTGTATTCCCCTCCAATACTCCAACCTTTCCACACTAGATCTGGTCCACAATCTATTCCTAGTTTTTTGATAATAGTTTCTCTTGTATTTAGAGTGACACGACCAGTTGTGGATGTCTTTTTAGACCCAGTCAATGTGCTGCTGAGTTTGAAAGACATTCCTTCACGGTTGTCTGATTTTTGTATTGGATTCTGGCGCCAAAACAACAGTGATGCGACAAAACAAAAGTTGGGACATCAACTCTTGAATACTCTAAATTGTTGTTCTGTCTGTGCTTACTGTACATTTATTCGTAAAGTTATATTATCCTCATAGACCAATACTTGTACAGAAATTGGCGGATCAGCTTTTGTCAACCAGCCACCCGGACGTTACTCTTATTTCAAGAACACAAAGTGTCCACCCATGAAGGCAACGGCGTCTTCGGGAAAGAAAAAATCTCAGCTCGACGCAGACTATGTAAATCAGCTAATCCAAGATGCGAAAAACAGGAAAGCAAGAAAGCAAGAACAGGATGACCAGGAATACTACAAACAAATGTATGAACTGGAGGCAAAAAAAAAAGAACGATCCCAAAACAATTCTCGATACATTGCGAACGTACAGACGCAGTCTAGAATATTCAAGCAACCAATGCATACTGCAAACAGAGTCGCACCAGAGAGGGATTCAAACGTGAAATCTCAATCTCGCTCTTATATTTCAGATAATCGCAAAGTGGATACTTTCGACTACGAACCTGTTTATTATCACGAACTAACTAGACAAGATCAGGACAAGAAGAGCAGAATAGAAGAAAAGGCCGGTAAATTTCTCGAAGTAACCGATGGTAAGGCAAGAAAAGATCTCAACATTACACCATCACCTCCAAAAAGTCGAATCGAAAAAGTATTGGAGTATCAATCCAAAGAGAATAAATCGAATCATGTACCCCAAAATGACCAGAGGGAGATGCACGTGAAATCGGTTAGGGTCGCAGAGCCCTTGGCGTTACATTTTTCAAAACCTGTAAGCGACTCGGACGAGCAAAGTTACCAACGACAATCAAACATCAACTCTGAAATGAGTTACTTTGAAGAACAAGAAAAGAGAATGTGGGAAGAATTAAATCAATTAGATGCCAAGCTAGAAGAGGCTAATGTTCATAAATCTCCACCACAACAAAAATCAATAAAAACTAATTTTAGTCGCACTATTATAAAACCTCCACCGCTTCCGCTGCATAAAGTGCAGGGGTACCAAAATGAGGAGCCAGTCAAAAAACCGATACCTGTACGGTCTACGATTACATCGAGAATAAGGTCTCAATCAGCTTCGAGATCTCGCACTCAGCAGAGATTGGAAGAAAAACAAGAGGAAGAAAGATTGTTTAAACCAAAAATAAATAATGTAGCTGGTGTGGTGAGTACTATTCCACTTCCACTCCACAGCGGTTCCCAATCATCTGCTCCTCCTAGCACTACTGCTTATTCTTTTAATGGAGGACCAAATTCTTCTAGATCATCCAAGGGTACTCCATCCTTCTTTTCGTCTAGGAATAATAGTGTACATAACCATTCTATTAATTCTACCAGACAAAATTCAGTTATAAGTATAGCGCCGTCACATTATTCGAAAACTACCTCTGTTCGGACAGCTTATGATCCAGATGAAGAAGAGGATGCTATCGATACATCAGTCAAATCAACTTTTGTACAATTAAAACATCTCATGATAAGAGATGAGGAATTCAAGCGAGTGATGAATGACATTAAAAGCGCTGAACAAAAGATTGCTGATCTATACGAGAGGAACCTTGAGCAATCAAAGATTCAAAGAAAAGCCTACTCTCAGTCTTTAAAAAGAAATGAATCAGATCTCAGTCACACGAAAAAAGAGAAGTCCATTGAGCAAAAAAAGCAGGAAAAAAAGAAAGAGGAGAAGAAGGATCAAAAGACTAATAAGCAAGATGACTCTCATCGTTCACTATTCTCCAAGCTTGTACCAACATCAAATTCTTCTTTTAATTCCTTCTCCACAAATGCACCTATAATTGAGGATAACCATGTGGAGGATATAGACTTGAGTCAATATGATGATTCTGTTGGTAGTTCCCAACAAATAAAACATGCCATGTCTCTGAAACTAGAACAACTTCAAGAAACACTCTTGAATTTATCAAACACAACCAAACTAGACTACAAAAACGACAAAGATGAATCAACAGTCACTCCTCCCCGGTCTAATGCATCAAGAACAATGAGGCCTGAAGTTGTAAGGACAGTTGTCAGTCCAACAAATGATGATTCGAACACATTAGCAATAACAACGTATATAACCACGCCTCCAAATTCAAACATTACCCTAGATCAAATCAAGAGCGTAAGGACCACAACAACAGTTTTAAAGGATGAATCTCATGTTGACGACACTCAATCCAATCATGATGAAGATCAAAACCAAACAAACTCCCCCTCCAATTCAACCACCCAACACCACGAGTATGAAGATGAGGACCAAGATGACGAGGACCAATCACCCCCACAAATTTTAAAGACACCAGACAAATCAATGTTGGACATGAAGAGAGATGTGAATCCACTATTAAAGTTAATCAGCAAGAACAACAACATTGCATGGTCACCAACACATGAATCCCCATCGGTAGACGATAGAAGAAACAATAGAGCAGTACCACCACCACCCAACACCAACAACATCAACAACCATTTTAGAGATTTTGTGGATCGGTTCAATTCTAGCCAAGCCATGTCAAGCGATAACAGTTTGGAACTGTCACCGTCCAGCGCTAGAACAGTACAACAATTCACACAAATCAGAAAAAACAAACAACCACCACCAACCAATGATTTCTTGAGCACATTTGAAATGCTAGAAAAGAGAATCAACAAAATGTAACCATATAAACTCTTTTTTATTTTACAATTGTGTGCTCTAATACACTTTCCACCACTCCTTGTCCATCAAGGGCCTGCTGATGGGACGTGCCAGTGCATAAGCTTCGTTACGCCCCGCAATGCGATAAGCACGATAATACCTTCCACGCCTACGCACGCACAAGTACATGCCTCTCAAACTAACATCCACCATAAACAAGGGCAAAAAGAACTGTATGCACGAATCACCGTCATCATGCACGATGCCGCTCTCCAGCACCACGCCAGGAATGGCCGTTCTATAATCCTGTTCAATCCTATTAAATAATTCCTGCACGCATGCAGATAACATTCTCTGCACGCACAGCGTCTGTGCAACAGAGTCATCCACCATGCCCAACCACAGTGGAATCTTCTCCTTGCACTGCTCCAACACTTGTTGGTCAAAGAAGAGATGCAAATCAGTATCAAAAACATATTCGCCCACGTGCGGAACGAATCGCACGGTGCGTGGTCGATCGTGTAGATCGAATCCATACTTTTCCACTGCTTCGTTCCACAACACAAAATCACACACCTCGATCCATTCCTTAACATGTGATGCATCATGACTAGAAGAAGAAGAAGAAGAAGAAGAAGAAGAATACAAGTGCTTCACATAAAACTTTCTAATCAATTCGCATCGACTAGGTTCGCTAACAATGTTTTTTTGTTGAATAATTGCATACAAGTATGATTTTTCATTCTTGTGAATAAGAGAAGTGTTGATGGCCATTTTATCCTTGTTTCTATTCTTGCTCACGCTTCGATTGGTTTCGCTGTGAAACACGCTCGTCTTGGGTCTAGAAATGACGATGCCGCTCTGTTGATTGTTGTTGTGCTCCAGGGCACCCACCATGAGCGCAAACAGCACTTGTTCTAGTATTTCCAACGATTCGCTGTTGTTATCCAAGGACCACACTTCTTGTTCTGCCTTGATGCTTAGTTGGCGCAGCAATCCTTCTTCGTTGGCCAGCGTGATCATGCTGCTGATGATGGCCAGACGAGACATTTTCTCTTGATCCACCCTTCGATTGAATCTGGGACTGCACACTGCGTAGAATTGTGGATCGGTAAAGTTGGTCATCATTGGATTCCATGTGGTGGTGGTGGCGGTGGTGGTCTGTGATGATGTGGGTGGAGGTGGTGGTAGTGGTGGATGAATGTGAGACGAAGATTGAGTGGAGAAGAGAGAATAATGTGGATCCGATTCCACGTGTACCGTGCTGGATATGGAACGTGATGTGCCCTTCATCTGATCAATGTCCTCAAAGTCATCGAATTCGGTAAACTCATTGTACTGTTCTTCTAGTGGATCGTTGCAGCCCGATTCTTCTGAATTCTTTTCATTGTCCGATTCGTCGTCGCTACTTTTTTTTGATTTTTTATTGGATCGATTCCTCCGTTTTCTTCTCTTTTTGTTTTCCTCTTCGAAGTTAATGTTCATGAGGGTGGATATGTTTGGATCGCTGACCAGCTCAGAAGGCAACGCTTCGCTGGTGGACGGATCCTCCGTTGGCTCTCCACCAACATCATCCTGTGCAAAACTAGATAGCACGTATTGATGATTGCTGTCGGAGACTTTTGTGTAGGACTTGACCTTGATGATGAACACCTGACCGTATTGATCGCCATAGTCGTAGTTGTGTTCGCGCTGCCATTGATCAAAGCATAGATTAAGGTCCTTGCTAAGTATGTGTTAGCATGTTAAAAAAATAATCATCACGACTTACCCATACACACCTTTTCTGCTGACGATCAAGAAGGGTTTGGTCTTGACGCCACCATAGAATAGTTTGACTTGATCCTTGCCCCATCCCATGTAGCTATACCATTGATTAACGATCGTGAACGAAAAGAATGACTAACGATTTGGTGCATATAAAATTATAGATGGCTTCTCTTATTTGGTATGAAATGTATACATGGTCTTTCTACATTGAATTTTTAAGTAATGCGTTCATATGATCATTTTGATAATACCTGAAGATGAATGTCGACCAGAGTGGGTCTCTTTTGTTGTTTGGCGTTCGTACTGCCAGTGAAGACTGGAAAGAACAACTGCACTCATGTGTGAAATAACCGTCTTTAGATGCTAATGACTTACCGCCTTAATGGTCATTCTATGCAAGGGTAGATGATGTTCTTCTGTGTACCACTTGTGGAATTAAGTTGTCTGATGCAGTAGTGGTTGTGTTAGGGTTGTTAACCTGGAAAGTTCAAATATCAGGTTCACTCTAAAAATAAGTAATAAACCACCAAAAATAAAAACCCCGTTCTCGTACTTTCCATCTGCGGGCATCACTCCAAGAATCTTTTGACGAACAACAACGTAGACACAAAGGATTCGGGTCGTAATAAAAATCATTAGGACTTGAATTACGATAACTACTGTACACTACTATTAAACCGTTTGAAAAATATATTTAATTCTCCATTATAATCCGATTTCGTCTAAATAACTCTACCTTCCTCCGAATTTCGTAGCTACGAACCACAAACCTCTCCGACTAGCATTTGATAGTTTAGACGTCTAGTTTTATCCACCAGCGAAGCGTTGCCTTTGGGGCTTGTCAGCGGTCCAAACATCTTACACTAACTGAAATCTTGAAGTTGGTACTACAGATTCCTTGTTTACAATCAACTAGCAACAAGAAACGTGTGATGATCGTTCGTAACCCATATGATTACACCTGTAGAACAGAATCTGAAAATTTTATTTGATTAATAACACTACATAAAAACGATATGAATGGGTACAAACAAGAACGTTTCATGTTAATGTTGCAAAGCTTTACATTTATTTCACAAAGAAGACACCGCAAGTGATGTCTTGTGCACAATTCTTCTTGTATTACGATAATTTATAAAAGTAATGATGGTCAGCAGTGGCAAGGTGAACCAAGAATACAGTCTTATTGGATCCTTATCAATAACGGACTGCAGCGACAAGAATACCTTTCGCATCCACAATATCATGATCCTCGAAGTCAACGGACCCGTCGTCTTCGAACGACGCGACAATTGTCTAGACCCCTCTCTATTTGCAACAACAACCTGCATCAAATATTTTGTAACACAAATAATTAAACAAGAAACTTTATAAAGTGTACATTGTGCTCAATCACACATCGTCTACATGGTGACCTGTGTGCTCGATGTCGTGCCGCTACCGCTAGACTGCTTAGCCTCCAACAATGTCCAATCATACACATAGTCCATCACGTAGCCTTGCCTTACGAATAAATCTCTAAACACTTTGCGTAAGAACTGGTAGTCAGGCTTGTCTTCGAAACCTAAACTTCTCGCATAGTTCAAATATGTAGAAAATTCTCCGGGGAAGCCCTCGCATAAACTCTTGATGCCAGTCGATGTCTTCTTCTCACAAATGCGAGTATATTTCTCCACCTTAGTCCTGGCTTTGAGCCCCTGCCATGGCAAGCTTCCTCTGTTAAAGTACATGAGCACATATCCAAGACTCTCCAAATCATCTCGGCGACTCTGTTCGATTCCCAAGTGATTGTTGATGCTGGCATATCTGGCAGTGCCCGTCAAATGTTTGTTGTCTCTGTAGGGTATGTGTACGTGTTTGCTGTCTCTGTATTTCTTTGCCAGTCCATAATCAATCATGTACACGACGTGACCCTTCTTGACCACGCCCATCAAGAAATTGTCCGGCTTAATGTCGCGATGGATGAAATTCTTGGAATGGATGTATTCTACGCGTTTCAACTATCAATGTGAGTTTCAACAATGTATTGTACACGAACCATTTGATCTGCCAACATCAATACGGTCTTTAGACTGAACTTTCTTCCGCACCGGTTAAATTGTTCCTCCAAACTAGGTCCAAGTAGATCCATGACCATGACGTTGTAATCACCTTCGATACCGTACCATCTTACGCGTGGTATGCCCAGTGCGGCAGTAGCTATATATATTAACATGGTTAACATCACGTCACATACAATTAAGAGAGCTTTGTGTGGAGGATGAAGATGTTGTTTCGGGAGATCTCTTTGATAAGCTTAAAAGTTTAATCAATCTAGCTTCATATAAAAGTTGAGCATGTTTGGCTTTTCTGTGTTCCAATTTTACGGCTAACTTCTCACCCGTTTGTATGTTGGTTGCTTCACGAGATGTAAAAATTTCAAGATATTTCATTTTTTTACTAACCTAGAAAAATCTCACCAAAGGCACCGCTACCAATCTTCTTTCCCAGTACAAACTTCTCACCAACGCGATGTTCTATTGTGTTGGAAGAAGAAGTTTGGTTATATGTAATTTGTGATGTCGGATCCATGTTTTATCGTTTATATTATTAGTGGCGTGACAAAGAGGGACTCAGGAGCGATGACCACAGATTATATTTTTCAAAAAGTTTTGGTGGGGCCAACCAAGTTGACAGTTTTCCAACCAATAGAAATAATATGACATGTAGGTACAACAGTCCAAATGATTATTTTCGAAGAAGTAGAGGCAAAATACATTATCAGGTTTAATTGATGAGTTAAGATTTCAAATGATAGCGGAGAACTGCGGTGGTTGTTCAATATCCCAAAGTAGGGAAGCTGATGTAGCCCATTCACAATTTAGTGAAGAGTATGACAAATAGAGTGATAGATCGGACATTTTTCGCATTCACAACACTTTGATCGCCGCTCAATACGTGGTCTTTTGGTCTTCTCACACATTAGGTGTTGCAGAACAGCCTAACAAGGACTTCACAGTTCCACACAACGGTTGTCAATACAAGGAGAACCTCTGCACAGAATTAAAAGATCAAACTCCAAGGTGAACATTAGAAGGAATCAAATAATACCCTATATGAAGTCTTGTAATATTTTTGTAAGCATTTGGAGCACATCAATTAATCATAAATTATCACTTTATTGGCGCATCATTTGGTTTCTCTCAATATGTCATGCTTACCGTTCACTTTATTATTTAACGAAAGTTTTACCCTGAGCTCACAATCATGGGCAGAAAAGAAAATATTGTAAAACCGTATAATCTTTTCTGTTCCTATGGTCATGTTGATAGCAGTTCAACTATGGTTTCTGCTTATTGTAGGTACACTGGCATTAGAAATTTCCACTCATTGCGGTAACGTTTCGGGGATTTATAACCAGGATTTGTCTTCGTATGCTTTTCTTGGAATACCTTACGCGAAAAGTACAGCCGGAAAGCAAAGATGGAAGGTGCCAGAACCATTAACAAAGTCAGACAAATCATGTTGGAGTGGGACATACACAGCTGGTCAGTTTGGACCAATGTGCCCACAAATTAGTATCATTGGATATCCAATTGGAGATGAGAATTGTCTTTCACTAAACATCTGGTCCGCCAATACTAACTCAATGAATTTACTTCCCGTGATGGTTTTCATACACGGAGGGTCTTTAGTACAAGAATCATCATTCACACCCATTCATCTTGCACACAAAATGGTTCGTGGAAACAAAGTTGTATCTGTGAGTATCAACTACCGCCTAGGACCGTTGGGCTTTCTTGCTACAGAATCCATTTCGAAAGCCCGAGGAGGCACTATAGATTCTCCCTCAGGCAATTATGGAATTATGGACCAAATACTGGCTTTACAATGGGTAAATCACAACATCAAACAGTTTGGTGGTAATCCTGATGACATTACGGTGTATGGCCAATCCAGTGGTGGCACGTCCGTGTTGATTTTATTGTCCTCTCCATTGTTTATAAGCAAAAATCCATTTAGTAATAAAGTCCATCCACTGTTCAAAAAAGCTATATCGATGAGTGGCAGTGTAGTAATTGATACGCCCTTAAAAGTGGCACAATCAGACAACCATTTTATCGTACAGAGAACACATTGTAAAGGGTTGCCTTTGGACAAGGAACTTGATTGCTTGTATGAATTGCCAGCCAGTGAGTTAGTAAAAGCCTCGTTGTCTGACACAAGTCTTTATCCATACTGGAACAATGCTACTTACAACTCTGCCCTTCCTTTGCCGGAAATATACCAACCAGGTATAGCAATTGTGGATGGTTACGTTTTGAAGGACTCTGTATTGAACTCTTTGAGCGACTCAAGGAATCCGTCTTCTGGTGTACCAGTTGTAGTAGGTACTATGGCACAAGAGTTGGATATTACCACTCCAATAGATTTAAGTGCGGTATCTCATATGAAGTTGGATCAGTACAAGCAATTCTTGTTAAACTGGCCATCGTTCAATGAGAAGATTGTGAGCGAGATTATGAATCTGTATCAAATTCAAGATTATCAAAATAAGAACGATAAGCATTTGTTAACATTTGCGTCGGACATTAAGGTCGCTTGTGGTAACATTGTGGCAAGTAATAGTATTGCTAGCGTCAACTTATCGAGGCCTGTATATTTTTATAATAGTCCACAGTCATTTAGAGATCCAGTTCTATTCGCTCCTTACAAAACTAAATATGCTTTTCATCTTTTGGATCTTGTATTGTTGTTTAAATTATATGATATGTTCCCTACCACAATCACACCTGATATTGTGAAATGCAGTGATGTGTTGTTTGACTCTTTCTGTTACTTTGCAAAGCATGGCATGATGCCAAAAGACTCTTTTTGGAAAGAGTTTGGCTCTATTGACCGAGAGTATCATGCTAATATTATTCATGGTGATGGTAGCACAACTACCACTAACTTCAAAAAAAGCGAGTGTAGATTCTATCAATCTCTTGGGTGGGACAAACAGTGGTGGAAGGGTCAATAATTGTTTTCCTTCAATAAAATAACGCGTCTACATGCAATTCAATAAGACTAATTCACTAATCTCTAGTCGGTCGCTGATTACAAAAATTTTCCCTCTAAAATCATGTCCTCAACCGAGGCATTATATTGCACCAGCTGCCATTTGTACTTTCAAAAGCCAGTGATACTGTCATGTAACCATCATATGTGTAGCGGTTGTGTGGAAGAGTGTATGGCACTTCAGCTATTGAAGGAAGAGAATTATAAACCTTTTAGCGATGCTAGTCAAATTCCAACACCTTTTCGATGCAACATAGTTTGCAATACATGCACAATGTCAACATTCATAACGTCTATAAATGAATTAAAAGTTGATGAATCTCTTCAAAATCTTGTCGAAAAGGTTAGTAAATTCCAAAAGTGTTCACTGCCAAGATGCAACAATCCTCCAGAAGTGGATTGTGTTCCTTGCCAGAGATCTCTATGCTTCTCATGCTTTGAAAAATTACATTCATTAATTGAAGAACACGAACAGAGTCCATACGGTACTATAAAAAAATTAGCAGTTAATAGCTGTCCGAAGCATCAAAAGCCATACGAGTACTATTGCAAAGATTGCGAGATGCAACTATGTGGTCTATGTACGCTGGTTGGATCTGTTCATCGTGACCATGTTATGGCCACCATTAGCGAATATTCATACATGTGTATGGCGACCACAGAGGAGATTATAAAAAAATCAGAATCTAGACAAGATGGCCTACGTTCAAAAAAATCAGCGATAGATGCTGTTGCTGACAAAGTGAGAAATGTAAAACAAGATTCGTACTCCACAATTACCACTTCCTTCGATAAGCTAATGGAAGCTGTTCAGGAAAGAAAAGGTTATCTACTCAATCAGGTAGATTTAATATGTGATGCTAAATTACATGGACTGTTACAAGAATCATCTTGCATAGGTTCCCTTATTAGTCAAATCACCAGGCATGCCAAGAATATGAAATATCATTTGGACATGCACTCTCCTTCGGATATGATATATAGTAGAAGTAAAATTCAAAAGCTGTCAAAGGAGTGTGATTTTCTTTTTATGGAACCTTGTTATGATGAATCACTCAACATCTTCTCGGACACATTCAAGTTGTCAGAGGTAATTTCAAAGTTTGGAACAGTAAATCGTAAGAAACGCTTTCAAACATCTTCTAAAACAAAATAGTGAAACCTTCCAAAATCAATCCTCCAATAGTAACGAGGGTGGATAAGAAGCTAGAATTTGTGTTGACGTGGCAGCCTTACATCTATAGCGAGAATGTAGAATACAAAGTAAAAATGTTACCAGAGGATGACGACTCTGAGGAATCATCCGTACTTGTTTATAAAGGCAAAGCCACCACATGTAATATTAGAGATGTTCAATATGGTCGTATCTATCAATTTACTGTTCAAGCCTTGAACCAACTTGGAGAGGGAGGCGAGAGCGATCCATCAGCTCCGATTGTAATTGAACCATTAAAATCTTTCGAATATAGTAGAGATTTTGATGAGAATGGTTTGATTTACTGGTTGGGAACTGACTATGGTACCAGTAAGAGATTCAGAAATCCAGCAACGACTGGGAAAATAGAAGTGACTTGCTCTTCTATGAATAGCGGCACACCAGAGTTGGCAACAGGTAGAATTGACACAGAGTTTAATACGACAAATACATCAAAATCGTGGCTCACCTTCAATCTAAAAACAATATCCATTATACCAAATCGATATTCCATCAAACATGGTGGAACCACAGCCAAGCCAGATTACTTGCGCAATTGGGATTTCCTCGGATCCAAGGACGGTGTCAAGTGGACGCTGCTGCGTAGACATCAAGAGGATTCGATGTTTAGTTGGGAGATTAAAAACGTTGATGAAGACTATTCCTATTTCCGCATCTTGCAGACAGGAAGAACATCCAGAGGAACGGATTATTTGGAGACGAGAGGGTTTTTTGAAATTTATGGAAAACTTGTTAGGGAATAAATTTTTATTTATATAACTCGCCCATTACAATGCCTATCATTTCTCGGTCAACTAGTTCATGCTTCTCTATCCAGTTCTTCAAATAAATACCAAACGTAACAGCCTCATCTCTAGATACCATATCGACCAAACACAAGGAGTGAAAATCATACAACTTATTCATATAATCTAAATGATCGTCAACATGCCTTCTATAGAATGAACGTTCACAATGGACCATTAATTGTTCTTCCTTTTCAAACGTTTTCGATGAGCACTCCATCAAACTTCCAAGGAGGAAACCAACCCTATACTTGTTCACGAATTCTTGTTCGAGCACGTCATGTACTTCCAACACCAACCGTTTTTTTCTTGCCAACATTGTATTAATCTCATTCACGCTGGTGCTCGGAGAATCTGGAATGGGAGAAAGTGGAGTGGGCGACGATGGAATCCTTAATGTCTCCAATAAACTTCGATCCGTTAAAACACTAATCTTTCTTCTAATTGTTTTGATCTTTGCTTGTTCTAAATCATCCTGAGAAGGCGAACTGTTTGTGATGATTGGTTCGAATCCACTAATAATGTCTGGAGGTGATTCGACCGTTGATGATGTGGATTGACCTGGAGATGGAACAAGTGCTGGATTAATCATTCCCTCGGAACCACTTTTTCTTGAGCTTCTGGAGAATAAATTAATAATGCTGCTTCTTTTCCCTTGGGTGCCTCTTCCATCGTTTGATTTCCGATCAATCTTTGATGGGTGATGGGAATTGTCATTTTCGGCAAGTGAGTTTTGTCTTGATCGTGGCGTCTTGTTCTTTTCTTTGGAACGAACGGTTGAGCATTGTAGGACAGCCTCGTCGAATGATTCTTCGCTTGCTATTTTTTTTGCAATCATCCTCGGCGTGTCTCTCTCGTGGTTTCTCATTTTTAAAAGTGCTGGTCCTCCTCCTTTGATGATCATGATAATCATGTCGATATCATATCTTTCGCGAATGGCATAATGTAAGATAGTGTCTCCGTTTGATGTATCGTATGGTATCGAAAAGTCAATTTCTTGTGATATTGTGAACAGTCGCACTATTTCGTGTCTCTTGTTGATGACTGATAAATGGAGTGGGTTGAGTTCGGAACTTTTTGATCTCTCGTTGAGTAGGTCGGTGTAAAGTATCATGGACGCTTTCGTTAATGCTGGGAAATGATTGGTGATAGTTAGGAGGGAGTCTAGATGACCATCTGCTGCTGCTTTGTGCACCACTGTCATACCACGAACGTTTCTCATTCTTATCAACGAAACTAAAAGATTAATTAAAAAACAAACGTTTGAAACGTACTGAAACGGTTCTCGCTTGCACTTGATTTGACATATTCGCAAAGGTAATTGATAAGTATGGGATGGGGTAGCGCTGTAAATAAACATGTCTCATCATCTCTATTAGTACGTGATACCGGCGCTCCTTTTTCCATTAAATATCTGTTGGGTGTGAGATGTGTTTGTAATCATGAACACATACTTTAATTTCTCTAGAGACCCCTCCTCACAAACCATATGCAAACAAGTGTTTCCACCGCTGCCCTTAAAACTCAAATCGGCTTTACTCATGATCATAATTGTGGCAGCATCCAAACTGTTGCTTCTTAACGCGACAACTAGTGGTGCTAAATACAGAGTGAGTTAGGTTGCAATTGCAAAACTTACTGTTATCAAACTTATCCCTAATGTTTATTAGAGCACCATAACATATAAGTAATTGACAAGCGTTAACGGCTGCATAATTAATTTATAAATTCTAAAGTAATTGTTCCGTACCATTTCCTGCTGCTGCATAAAATAGTGGAGTGGAGTCCAATGAATCGTGTGTGTCGATTGTAGCACCGTGTTCTATTAAAATATTCATAATATCAACTCTATCATAGCGGGCTGCCTTGTGCATGAGCGTACAATTGCTTGTGTTTTTGTCTCTAAAGTCCCTGTTAAAGTTACACAAGTGAGACTCCTTCAACACCCGATGCAGAGTATCTCGAAATAACTCCTCTCTACCTAATGCACAAGCATAATGGAGGAGTTCTGTCAGGTCTGTTGGTTGCTCCACATGTGGGGGAAAACTAGAAGGAGGAAATGTATTTACACTAGTATTCGCTTGACTTCTTCTGGAATTTTGAATATAGGAGTGCAGCTTTTCTCTGTACTCTTTTTCTGTTCCTTCATCGTTTGAATCACTCATCAAATCAGATAACGTTTTGTTGTTTCCCTTAAGAATCGCCTCTCCATTCGTATCGAACAGCAGTGACACCTCCTCAGCATATTTCTTCAAAGGAAACCTCCGTATTTTCACTAGAGTGGTCTTCTGCTCTGACATCGTTGTTTGAAAATGGTGACGTTACCGACCTGCCAACTGTAACCGGATTAGTATATATCATCTAAAAATACATTTGTCGGTAAATAAAAGTCATTCTGTACTCTTTATTTGTAGTTTAGAACAATACTCCTATTTGTTCTTTTCTTAGTCATAAATTAACATTGTCGGACATTCGTAGAACTATCGCTACGTTCTTGTAAAGCATCTTTTATCGTAACATAATATATGAGTTTGTAGGTGGTCTTGAAATTAGCTGATATTCTACACGACGGTATGATTTAATTTTCCGGGTTTTGTAAACCGCGACGATCGGCGCAGTTTCTGAGCTTGTCTCGCTGTGATTCTAAATCAATACTTCGTTGAACCCAGTCAACCATACCGTCGTGTACAACAGCTGGTATTCTATTGTGCAAATGCACAGAATAGAGCACCTTAGGGATGGGATCAATCCGGATATCCTATCCCATCCGCTGCAATTATGGTTGTCTTGGGATTGTAGGATGGGATAGGATTTTTGTAAAGACGGATTATCCCATCCGTGATGAATCCGCGGATGTATCCCAAGGATCGAATCAAGATATACAAGCAGTTTGCAATAAATGAATTTATTAAAAGTCTAATGCATCCAAATTGTTCTTAGGAGGACTAGTAAAACCAAATTCCTGAAGACATTTCTCAGCACTCACATCAGCAGCTCTTATAACTTCTGCACCAGGCATTTGCGTCAAAGTTATTTGTTGAAACTTTTCTTTCTTTTTTGCTTTGGCCTGTATCTTTTGAAATACTGCTCTTGGTGGCTTGTTTGGTGTTTTTGGTACAAACATGCATAATTCATCATTGATAATAATAGGGTCTGCTTTGGATCCACTCATTTGAATTATTTTCTTGTTTCTTTGGATTGTTGAGGCGCTTTTTATTGCGTAGAAATGCGTTGAAATCCGTTGAAATCTAAGTCCGAGACTCCTGCGCTGAAATACATGCGCTTTCTTATAGCTGTTAACTCTTCACTTTTCTCCACAAACATAAAAAAACCATGTCCATGCATTCTACTAGAGGGATTCAATTGAATTTTTCTTCGTTATCCCAATCAGATGACGAAGTTGATAATGAAAGAGAAATAAATCCAATACAACCAGATGTACAACAACAAATTGTAGCAATACAATCACAGACACGTTATCGGAAATCCAATCCAAAGGCAGAAGGTAAAGGGAGCTGGGTATGGAAGTACTTTGATAAAGGGGTTGAGGTTCGTAATGGAAATGAATACAAAGTAATCAAATGCACATTATGTGTTGGACCTCATGTGACAAAATATAACCAACAAACCCAGAAGAACTCGACAGGAAATTTAATATCACATTTGAAGAGCAGCCATGCAGAGAAAGTGGCACATCATTTAGTTCAGAAACAAGGTGCTCTAGAAATTTCCCCTAAAGATGCGCTTCTAAAGTTTATTATTTGTACAAACCAAGCATTCAACGTTGTTGAAAATCAGCATTTTCGTGCATTTGTAAAATCGATTGGTGGCGAGCTTCCAATAAAGTCTAAAAACACTGTAAGGGACAATGTTTACTTGGTACATTCAAATGCTAAAGCAAAATTGTCTGAAAAACTCCTAGATACAACATCAATATCCTTGTCCCTTGACTGTTGGACAAGCCGAAACAAACTTCCTTTTCTTGGTATTATTGGTCATTATATTGACAGTTCCT
>JAOPGA020000894.1:0-36089 GCA_026419775.2 Acrasis kona
TCTTTATGTGATGAATGACACCGAGGACATTTGGTGTCATAATTTGGATTGTTGCTCCAGTAACGCATCTTTGACAGAGTGCAAAGCTGGTTGGAGCGGAGGCGAAGTAGGAATTTTTGTTCGCTTTTGTTTAATTTGTCTATATCTACAGACGCTTTAATGTGGTAATCATCATGTAGAAGGTCATATTTGTAGTCAACTGAGTAAGCACGTTTGGAAGACAAATAAGATTTGACAAAAAGACGAACAGATTTGTGTGGAACATCACCGTTACAAACAAGATCAAAAGCAAGGTGAGTGGGTGGACAGATATCACTGATGAGGTGATTCTTCAAACCAAGCTTTGCGAGTTTGTCAGCTTCTTCATTACCAGAAATGTTGGAATGGGCTTCAACATAGTTGAGGGTACATGATTTAACTCTCTTCTTTTCCTGGACAATTGCATGAAGTAGTTGGTTGTCACATATTCGTAACTGTTGTTCCACATTTACCAGCTTTTCATATGACTGTACAGCTTGAATGCCAGATAAGTGTACCTAAGAAGAAATAGTCCAGTAAAATTGAATTAAGAACTATATAAGAATCTAAATAAATAAATAATTTATTTATTGTTTATAAAGGGAGTTCAACTGTTGATATAAACAAAAATTTCACATGTGTAATATATAAATAAATTTCAAAATAAATATAATTATAAATCAAGCCACTTTCTTTTTAATTCATTCAATTCGTTTATAAGGGGAGTTTAACTGTTAATATTGTCATTTTCTAAAAACCATACCCCCCAATTTCCAAAAAACACCCAATAATGTAGCAAATAAAATCTATTCAACTTTAATTGCAAAGCAATAACATTACAATTCAATTTCACATATATCTCAACACATCAAAAAATATGTCGCGCGTGAGTATTATTGGAAGATTCAAGAACCTCCTACGTGAAAAAAGCACTGGTCTATATACTATGACTGATATTGACACAAACCTTGACAAGCTCTTTGCAGAATTTGAAAGATACTGTACAGAGAGTAATAGGGACATCACAAATGTTCCTAAAACAACTTTAAAACAAAATGAAGCAAAATACACAGCGCTTGTGATATTGTTTTTTAATTCTACAGACTGGCAATCAGTTATTGAGCGTGTTATTGTACGGAGACAACAGCGAGTTTCAAATCAACCCATAAACCAACTACCGCTCCATCTACTATTTATCCAACAACAAAACCAACTACCAACATAATCAACATCACTCTAGCAGGCGCAACAACAAGCTCTGCAAGCTGTTGCAGATGGTCCAGCTTTTCAAGTTGTCAGCCAAAACATCTTACAACAGACATGTGATGCATTATATAATAATCACAACTTCATTTACCCCCAACACACCCCCAACATACCAACCAACAGCACATTCACCAACGCCCCAATTAACATACCAATCAACAACACACTCCCCAACAACAATAATTATGTTGATGATATGGATGACTTTGAGACTCTAACATTATTGATATAGCTGAAATTACGCAAAAAGACGCAATTGACATGCTGGAGGAAGCAAAAGATCATGCCATCTCAACTGGCTCATACAGTCAGTTAGATACTGTTGTAAAAACTCTACAAGAAGAGCTGGATGGATTGAAAAGTACGTTAAAGCAATAAGAAAAGGAAAAAGAAGAAGCAGAACAAGAGGTGATAGAACATAAAAAAAAGAAGATTTTAAAGAGATTGTGAATGGCGCTCAAGCTTGTTATGCGGAATGGAAGTCAATAATTGAAGAGGCAAAAGAGCATCGCAAAAGAAAAGAGCAATCTTGGAGTGATCGCCTGAAAAGTGTGACAATTAATTCCACCATCATGCTGGCCAGTCCTACAAATATAAGAATGGACTATACCTGCACTTGATTGTGCCATCACAAGAGAAAAAGAGTTTCTTGTAACATTCCCTGCCATTGTGCTCGTACACCTTTTTTAAAGTGTCCATACCATTTATTGAAAGTGCGGAAATCTAAGTGAGATTCATCAATATATATGAATTGTCTTGTATTAAATTCAAAGGCGCGTTGACGCCATCATTCTCGTTTCCATTGAACTTCTGCGGTCATTCTTTTCCGTGCAATGTGAGATACACGCTTTTGTTCAAAGTTTAGAAACTTATTACAAACTTTACTAATATCAGAGATGCACATATCAACTCCAATCTCTTGAAACAATAATTATTATAGAGTTATTAGGAGAGTACAAGTTACATGCAATTGTTCAAGGTAATTGGGAAACTTTCGTTCAACAACGAAAAGCGTGTGTATTTACTAGGTGGCTATTGTACTCCTGGTGATTGGCACTTTATTTTTAATGTTGCCAAGGGTATTGGTGATACTTATTACAATCTTGGTTTGGTTAATTGTTGCAAAAAGTTGAATATTACTAAAAGCATAAAAGAAGTAAAAGATAAACAGTTTCCAACAATGGATCAAGTTATCCGTATAGTAGAGAGTACACTTTAGGAGAAAACTGCAAAGATGTTCATCAACTCAGGTGAGTACTCTATTAATGCAAACAATTTCATTGAATGGGGGAATAACAACGAGGATGTTTCTTTCAAGTTGATAAACGTATTGCATTTACGAAGATGTCATTGGACTTTATGTATGCTAGAGGTAAGACCAATTACCGACAACTAATTATATCACATTTATATGACCTACACTGTCGGTTCCCTAAATACTACTATACTTTTTTATCAAAGAATTGGGTTGTGCCTTGTGTGCAAAGTAATGGACGATTTTTAGCCATCGATGAAATGGTTGAACTTGTGAATGGGTGGATTAAACAACGATTCAGTGGAGGCAAAAGCGAATTTCGAATTGAGTTGTTATCTTCGCTTTATAATGTTATAAATCATTTAGAGGATAATTGGAGAGATTGCTTCACCACCGGCACAGATCGATATCATACCAATAACAACATTGATTCAAATCAAATTAATGCAGTTTCTGGAGTTGTTGAAGGAATGCTTGATATTACTGTAAACCAGCCAGACATTTCTGTTGTAATATTATAATTAGAATCAACCATGAAGAGTCCAAAGGAGTTACATCAATAAGGAAGCAGTAGTAACAATTGTAGATGATATACGATGGACGAGTCAGTTATGAGCTCTTGGATTAGTATAAAAGGATACTATAATGTTTAATATCTTAGAATTGATCGTGTAAACACGTGTTAGTTTTAATAGTGTCTATACAATCTTTTTATTTCATTTCTTACACGAATCGTACACGTTAGAGTATCCCAAATACTATGAGTCATTGACCATCCACACCAACTGGAATCGCTTCACCACAAATTCTATTCGGCAAATTAAAGGATGATGAAGTAGAAGTAGACGACTTCGAGTCATTTTTAAAGAAAAAATTAATCAAAGTTAAAGAGTACCCTTGGGACAAAATCTGCCGTAACGCACAAGGACAAGTAGAACCTAGGTGGGTCGAAGTTATGAGCAAATATAGAGGAGTAGGTCCTGATTCATCATTCCACCTTACGGAAGGAGCCGTTAAAGATTTTTTTATTAAAGCGAAATACAGTAATGAAGAGGCACAAGACGCAGCGCAACATATCGTAATGATGTTAGGGATCAGAAAACAGTTTGCCGAAAAAGAAGCCGAAGCGAAGAAAAACCAAGATAAAGAACAACAGCAACAAAACAGGCGGATCCATAATTATGACGACAAGCCAAAAATAAGATTAGGATCCTTAATTCAAGATCTATACTTTTTTGAATTATACTTGGTCAATCACAATGTTCTACAGAAGGACATATTGCAATTGTTAGCACACAGTGTGTTGACAATGAAAGAGGTGTTATTATTAGTAACCGTTTAAACAATCCAATTCACAACAAGAAATCTTGGATCGAATCGAAACTAGAGATTCTCATGGAACTAGATCCATCTAAGACCATGGAGCACTACAGGCGAGAATTACGACAAGTAAAGCCAATGAGAGGAGAAACCACGTTCAAGTATCACAAGAGGTTCTTTGCGTACGTGTCCATTTTGAACATCGACAAATATGAAGCAGCTGAAATTTTGATATTGTCATTGCCAGAACATATTCAAAAGCAGTTAAGAATAGAGTCAGCACCCCGTGATGGAAAGCCACCAAAAAGGATGACCATTACTGAAATGATGGACTTCCTATGTTATTACATGCACCCTATTGAAGAGACCATGTATGTTAAAAGCGATGTCAACATCAGAGAAGAGAGAAGTAAATTTGGAAAGGAATACAGGAGCGAGAGATTGAGCAAGCGACCTCATCAATTAAAGAACAAGAGTTTTAGGCTCAAATTAAAAAATAAACAATACAGCGACAAGTCAAACAGGCATAACGCCGACAAAGACAAAGGATGTAAAACAGTCCGTATGTTAGTAGAGTATAAGGACGTTAAGATTGAACACACTTTCGTTATTTTACCAGGATGCGACGAAGAAGTRATTTTCGGAAGAGGAATATGTAGGATTTTCAGGATCAAAGACATTTATGATTCTCTACCAGACATTAGTAATGAAACAATTGAGAAGTTTTTGAAGAAGTACCAACCAACACCCGTTGATGAAATTATACAGAGAGATCATAATGAAGAAAGTAAAGGTGTCAAATACCATCCAGATGCCGAAAAGTATATGAAGTATCTTTCTGAGTTCCTAGAAGCAAATACAGCCACGATAGACAAACACAGTACAATAGGAACAATCGCAATCAAATTCGTTGATGAAGAATCCAGACGGAAAGGATCGTGGTCACGTTCTTATCATCCACTAGAAGCAGAGTTGAGGTTTCACGAAATGGTAAAAGAATGGGTTAGAGACAAGATCGTAGAAGAGATGGTAGATCTAGATTCACATCGTACAGAAGAAGAGAAAGACTTGGGATTATATGCTCTGTTGACCCATCTGCATGGGTTTGGACCTGTAAATCTTTTGGATGTGTTCTTTCATTGGTATGATAGCAATCCACTTGGAGAGAGTTGATTTCTCGATCCCCCACTTGTCCAGTATTTTAAATATAGTTGAATGTCCTAATCCTATGTAATTGAACCTATCACTATTAGTTTACAACTTGATGATACAATCGTCAGCCACATATCTCAAACTATATCACATTGGCAATAGATAGTGGAAGTATATTTTGTATGAGTATCCTGTCAGAGAGAGGAGATAAACAATTAATGTAAAAATAAATAAACTTTTATATGATAGTTTTTACAGCTTAATCTACGTCAAGATCTTCGAAGGTTGGGCCACCTTGGCTGGATGGTGGTGGGGCTTGTTGGCTTGCACCAGCACCTGGGAATCCCTCGCCTCCTGGAGCTCCACCAGCACCTTGGTACATCTTTTGCATGATTGGGTTGGCAACACCTTCCAACTCCTTTTGCTTGGCCTCATAGTCTGACTTGTCGGCTGTTCCGTGGTTGTCTAACCAGGTGATGACCTCATCAACCTTTGACTTGAGTGTCTCCTTGTCGGCACCCTCCAACTTGCCGCCAACGTTGGGGTCATCAAGTGTGTTTCTTAGTTGGTAGGCGTATGACTCTAATCCGTTCTTGGCAGTGACACGTGCCAAATTGGCTTCATCCTCACCCTTCATCTCGTCGGCCTTTCTTAACATCTCGTCAATCTCCTTTTGTGATAGACGTCCCTTGTCGTTTGTGATGGTGATTTGGTTGGTCTTTCCACTGCTTGTGTCCTTGGCTGTGACGTTCATGATACCGTTTGCATCAATGTTGAAGATGACTTCAATCTTTGGTACACCACGTGGTGCTGGTGGGATACCGTCTAGGTGGAAAGTACCTAACAAGTTGTTGTCCTTGGTCATGGTTCTCTCTCCTTCGTATACCTTGATCTCGACACCGGGTTGATTGTCGCTGTATGTGGTGAAGGTGTTGCTCTTCTTGCATGGAATGGTGGAGTTACGTTCGATCAACTTGGTCATGACACCACCGGCGGTTTCAATACCGAGTGACAATGGAGTAACGTCGATCAACAAGACATCCTTTTGCTTTCCAGTCAAAACGGCGGCTTGGACGGCAGCACCATAGGCAACGGCCTCATCAGGGTTGATGCTCTTGCACAATTCCTTTCCGTTGAAGAAGTCCTTTAGTAATTCTTGAACCTTTGGAATACGAGTGGAACCTCCGACCAAGACGACTTCGTCGATTTGTCCCTTGCTCAATCCAGAATCTTGTAGAACCTTGCTGACTGGCTCCATGCACTTGCGGAACAAGTCACCGTTCAATTGCTCGAACTTGGCACGTGTTACTTGTGAGGTGAAATCAATACCCTCGAACAAGGAGTCAATTTCGACGGTTGTCTTTGCGGATGATGACAAGTTTCTCTTGGCACGCTCGCAAGCAGTACGTAGACGACGGACGGCACGAGTGTTGCTGTGTAGATCCTTTCCGTGCTTTGATTTGAATTCAGCGCAGAAGTGTTCGACCATTCTGTTGTCGAAATCTTCACCACCCAAGTGAGTGTCACCAGCGGTGGCCTTGACTTCGAATACACCATTGTCGATGGTCAAGATGGAGACGTCAAACGTTCCTCCTCCCAAATCGAAGATCAATACTGAGTGTTCGTTCTTGTCCTCCTTGTTTAGACCATAAGCGATGGCGGCAGCTGTTGGTTCGTTGATAATACGGATGACTTCCATACCAGAGATGGTTCCGGCATCCTTTGTTGCTTGACGTTGAGCGTCGTTGAAGTACGCTGGTACGGTGACGACGGCCTTCTTGACGTTCTTTCCAAGGTATTGTTCTGCTGATTCTCTCATCTTGACCAAAACCATGGCTGAGACTTCTTCTGGGGCGAATTGTTTGGTCTCTCCCTTGAATGAAACCTCAATGTGTGGCTTTGTGTCCTTTGAGACGACCTTGAATGGCCAGTGCTTCATATCAGCCTTGACTACATCATCGTCGAACTTGCGACCAATCAGACGCTTAGCATCGAAAACTGTGTTGTGTGGGTTCATGGCAACTTGATTCTTTGCTGCATCACCGATTAGACGTTCTGAATCAGTGAAAGCAACATATGAAGGTGTGGTTCTGTTTCCTTGATCGTTGGGGATAATTTCTACTTTATCGTGTAGCCATACACCAACGCATGAATAGGTGGTACCTAGATCGATACCGATCGCTCCATCAAAGTTTGCGGTAAATGACATTGTATTGTTTGTTAATTATTATTATTTGTGAAATGATCGGGAATGAAAAAATATTTATATGAACATATAATTCCGAAACATTCCGGACCTCACTTCGGGAAAGAATTCGGAATGTTTGGAATCATTACAATAAAATTAGATTCCCAGAATTCCTTCATAGTAACCGGATAATGGTCGAATGAACAAGAGATATGATTGATGTTCGTTAGCATTAGAAATCTTTATTATTACACGATATTGTATTTATTATTGCAAATATGCTTTTTTATTTGAGATCAGGTGTACAAAATAGCAAATACACTGCATTTCTAAAATTGTCACAATCCTCTGTTTAGAGAACTTTTGTTCCCTGTTTGTGTTATTGTTTGTTCAGGTGAACCCTTCGATCTGCTCAGATAACTCGGTTAGGTATAGCACATCACTAATTAATTACACTTAAGGAATGACAAGCTAAGAACAATTTATTTTGCTTTCATACGATTCATTGCCTCTTCTCTAATTTTATTTACTTGATCAGGGTAATCTATTTCCATTTCTTTGAACGCGTCTTGATCCAAAATATACAAATCACAATAAGTCCCCGCTCTTACAGTGGCCATTCTCCTCTGATCGAACACAAGAGCAATCTCACCAAAGAAACTTCCTTCCTTCAGCGTAGCCCACACAACAGGAGGATTGTCCTCTGAAACCACCTCAACATAGCCAGTGGAGATAAAATACATCTCTCTTCCAATCTCACCCTTTTTCACAATGTTGGAGTTGGGAGTAAAGATACGAGGTTGGAGTTTCATCACAATACTGCTCAAGAAGGTTTTGTCTACATCTTTGAACAAAGGCACTTTTTTAATCAAGTCCTGATTCATCTCCAAAGAAATGTCCAGACGTAAATATGTTGGAAGATCCTCCATAATAGTCTGTTCGTCCCAACCTTTACGACTCTTCCATAAGTATAGATAATAGTCGTTCACCTTCTTTTTTATTGAAGTAGGAAATTTCCTATATTTTAAATATGAAAGAATTTCTTCTCGCTTTTGTCGACTGCGAGTCGAACTCTCTTCCATGGTAATGATAAGAGAGCCTACAGTACCAATCACACTAGCGAATAATGCAATACCAATAAACAACACAAATATTTGGAGCACACAATGCTGTGGTGTTGCTGCCATGGTACCACCATACCCTGTCATTGTTACAAAAGTCCACTGATACCCAACCAACCAACGCGAGAATGTTGATGTGGTATCTTCAAGTAAGAAAGGACGTTTTGTAAATGCTGTAACGTTACCATCATCATCGCCTAGTATTGTTAAAAACCACACGCAGTTCAACAATTGTGCTGATAAGAACACAAAAACAACAGATTTAAAGATACGAAGCTTAGCAGTAGACAATCCCAAGCTAACTTCTAATTCACCAAAGTATTTTTCTACTCTAAAGAATCGTAAGCATCGGTTCAATCGAAAGTAGGGTGTAAATGGTCTGTATGCAAAGAATACTGGCCAATCCATCATAAGTGAGGAAAGCATATCCATGTAGAACCACGGAGACTTCAAGTAGTTTGAAGCAGTTTTCTTGTATTCGTAGACAAGTATACCATTAGTACCTGGATACGGAGTGCAGAACATCGTCAAGATATCAATTATTGTTATCAAATCCACGATGACATCAACTACCGCAAACACTGCATCTGAAGCTGTCGTAGTGTTGCCGATTAAAAATGAAGCTCTAAACGGCACAAGTACAAGGTTATAGAGGAGAATTGTTAACATGATTATAGTTCTGATAGCAGCTAGTCTAGAAGCTTCGAAATCCGTCGTTGTTGTTATGTATATATCGAACCATCTATTGTGTAAAGTCTATTTTACTCTCATGGTAAACCATACCTCTTTATTTTAACTTTGAGTAGCTCCTTTTGTGTGGTGTCCGCGGTTGGGTCTATGGTAGGCGCGGACATCTTATTTGATACTTTACAATCAACTTTAAAATGAGTGTTGGGATTTGCCTGGTCAACAACCCACACAGTTTGCAGTGGAGTCCTTTTCAAGATAATTTACTCGTTGTTGCGACAAGTAATAGGCCTAATCATACACCGATATCTGGGATTTTATACTTTTTGTCCTTCCACCCGAAGAATCAAGTAGAAGTAGAAGACCAAATACAGACAAACGTAGGAATGGACCAGGTTGTTTGGTCGCAAAGGGATAAAAATACTGTTTTGAGTAGTTGTGATGATTCGACGCTGCGTTTTTTTGATTTGAAAAATCTTGATGTAATGTACAGAGAATGGTTAATACCAATGTCTGATTCAAAGCAAGCACAAAATAACAAAATTAAAAGTTTAGATTGGGACAGAATATCTCTTGAATGGATTTTAACAGGAGGACCTAGGGACCAATGCAATGCATACAATGTTCTCCAAAATGATGAGGAATTCTTGAAAGGTCCTATTTATAATTTCCAACATGCTGCATCTGTTCATGATTCTCAATGGAATACTCATCAATCAGGCTCCTTCTTCTCTTGTGATAGGTCAGGCCTAGTCCACTTGTGGGATCTATCCGACACAACCTCTCCATCCTCTAGTTTCAAAATACACAACCAAACATGTGCCATTAAAATGGACGTCAATATTTTCGACGAGTATTCTGTTGCATTAGCAGGGTTTGATTCCAGCATAATGACCTATGATCTCCGGAAGACATCTGCTCCTAAATCTCTCGTCAGGTCAGCTCATTTCTCTTTGATCAACCAAATCAAATGGAGTCCACACACTCAACATCTTTTAGCAACAAGTTCCACAGATCGCACCTTGAGGATATGGGACATGAGGGAAGGCAACCAATCTTTCGATATTGAAAATACAAAACAAGAACAAGAGGACATTATAACTTCATACGGAGGTAAAGTTTCAAGCTTCAAGAGTCAAAAACTAGATGACTGGGTAACGAATCTTGATTGGAACTGTCATGAAGTTGGTTTATTAGCTCTCTGCTGCAACGATCATCTAGTCAAAGCATACAACATTAGATCCGATTAACAATAAAAAAATTTATTTAACAATTCACACCTTCGACTCTCTTTTGGTATTGGTCATAAATCACGCTGAAAATGTTCTTGTAGGAGGCATCAATCTGACCCTTGAAGAACCTAACGGCCTCCTTCTCCGATTTATCTGCACACATACGGTACTTCAAATTCTTGATCGAATCCTTTGTAAAGCAAGGCAACTCGCTCTGCAACATGACCTCCACGACGCTCACAATATTGTGCATGTGATCGCGTGCAGCCAAGAATCCCATCACGCACAAGTCAACAAACAAATTGAATGGTTCCGAATGTTGCTGCACTTTGGCTTCATAAGTAGTCTGCTTCACTTTGGCATCGCTCACGTCAGGGTCAACATTTAATTCGATCGGCAAATCGATCGGCTGTGGCGATCTGTCCAATTTCTCGCCCATGATCAACAAGAATTCCTGGGTCAATTTGAAAGGAACTTGTTTTTCGATTCCGAAATTTCCACCAGGCATAATGTCGAACAAGAATCCAAAATCAATGTGAATAATGTGCCCATCTTCGTCCACCATGATATTTCCGTTGTGACGATCCTTGATGGCCAATATATAACTCACCACGGAATAAGCAGCCATGCTCTCTATAAAGTTCTTTCTCGCAATTTGGAACGGAATGCTGCTCTCGTGTCCGTACTTTTTCAAAAAGTAATCGTACAAATTTCCTTCGTAATTGGTTCCGATTTGATGTCTGCTGCTGCTGTTGGGAATCACTTCGATGATGCCCATGCCACGACCCGTAGTGATGACTCGATAAGGGAACAAGTACAGCGGCAAGTTCATGTTCTCGAATATCCTCTTGAACATGCTGATGATTTGTAGCGCCAGTTGATCTTGTCTACAATCATCTCCCATTTTAAAAATACACGGCTGTAATACCAATCCATTCAAATCGGGATTTTCGAAATCGACTTGTGTTTGTGATTCTTGATCTTGTCCAATGTCCAGATCGGGTTCTCTCAATTCCACCCAAAATGGAATCAAGATTGGAACTTTTTTGGCGCTCTTCAACGTCAAGCTCCTGGTCGGATCAAAGTATTTGATTCTGCAGTTGGTGTTGGTCGGCGTGTACAAATTCTTGGTTAATGGTTTGTTCAGTATTCTCTCCCTGACCATCTTGACCAGTTCGTGAGGACGTTGATCCTTTGGATAAGGTACCAATGCGCCGGAGATTGCGGTGATTTGATCGAAAAAGTAAAATTCTTCTTCGTATAATCTCTTTGCTCTCTCGTCGAACACCAACTCTCCCAACACTTGTAAGTACAGCGCGTGACATATTTTGGACAGGGAATGTTCCGCTGCGGTCAACTCTGCGCTTTCTTCCGGTGTTAAATTATCATAATCGATAATCTCCGTTCGTAACGTCCAAATCAATTGATGAGTGAACATTACATTCTTGCGCACCAAATCAATCAAGTAACGAACGAGTTGACCGCTCTGGTCGTGACGCAAGCATTGTATCAATTGAGGTAAATAAAACACCACGGCCTGCGCGTTGAACTTTTTCAAACTTCGAATGGCGTACTGACCCACCAATGGGTTATGAACGAACGGGGCATTTAGGTACAAGAGTGCTTGGCTCAATGTGGTGGGCGACCAATATAATAAATGTTGTAATTCCTTTGCATCTTGCTCAATGTTTTGTTGGTTGATTAGATAGGAAGCTGCCTCGTGTAAATGCGTCACTTCGCTTGCGTGTTGGGTCACCAATCGGGTCAGTTCGGATCGAATGGTCTCCATCGGGAATCGAATGGCCAATTGGATGGCGAATTTGGGCGAGTAATTCCATGCGGTCCTGACGTATACTTTCCATCTGCTGGCCAGATTTACATCCTGTGGTTGGCTCACGTTGAGGTCGGAATCGCCCTGATGTGGACTTCTCCACAATACCATCCTCGAAATCTCATGTTCGATCAGCAACAAGATTAATTCAATCATGCTGGAGGTCATGTTTCCGTTCGCGTTCATTAATTTGTCGGCCGAATTGGATCCCGCCGTTGCTTTGCGTAAATTCATGATTTGAGTGCCTCTGTGACTGCCGCTTGCATTGCTCATGTTGTCGATGCTTGGTGATAATTTCATGTACGATAAAAATATACTTCCTGTTCCGGTCACACTGCGGTCGCGTCCATGACTTCCTCCTGATCGTATCGATTGTTTGGAATCGCTGATTCCGTCGTCAACTATTAATTGATTGGATGAATTTCCGTTCGGGATATTTAATTTTTGTAAAGTTGATTTTTCTATTTTTAGCCTATATTCTAATTCTTGCAAAACGACCAAATCCTCGTTGGACTCGGAGTGATGGGGATGCCAAGTGGGATGTAATTGGAAGTAATTCAAAACGACCGCATAAATGTGGTCCCTCATCAGCACGACGTTCATGTGATAATCTAAACATTTACGTGCCACCAGGATTCCCCACAGACACAATCTGAATCGACTTCCCATGGCCGGATAATCCCTGCTGAATTTCGTAACATCTTGAACCGCTCTCATGATCATGTTGATGAAGATTACCAAAACATCATGTTGAGAATTTTGTAATGCCTGGAATCTCTCCGATAAGTAATTAATCCACAATCGATGAGGAGCGTCGTCGCAGGTGTGTGGTTTTTGTTTTGTTGATTTGGCCACGCTCAATTCGATAATGTCATCTTCAATGTCGGAATCGGAATTCTTGCGATCTCCACTGAACAGACCGTATCCTTGTTGAATGGCATACACCCATGCATGGAACATTTCGGTCAACAAATCAATCTCTAATTCTGGCCTAGATGCAGCCAACCATTTCCAACAATAAATTGCAGTCTGGAACGATGATTTGGTGAACAACATGACCGGCGTCCAGATCAACCATTGCATCAAATGTAATTGTGGCGATTTGCTCTGAATGATGTAAGCGGTGGTTAGTTGCATGTAGTGATCGAAATCAGTATGAATGGGCTGTTGTCTCAACAAGCAACTCTTCAATCGAATCTCGTCGGATCCCTGATGTGAAATGGAGATGAGCGGATCGTGAATCGAATTGATTTGTGAATCATGTATTCTGATCATTTCGTGATACTTTTTGGTGGCATTGGTCAATTTGTCGATCAAGATCTTATCCATGGATCGACCCGTCGCGATGGCAGATTGTTGCATGGCATAAATTTCTCCCATGTGATGAGATTTGACGGCCATCGATTGGGTCACGCTATAGGAGGTGTGCTCGTTCATGGCCGATAATCCTCTCCTACGATCCAATCGATCGAATCCAATATCGATTTCTCTGGGCGTGCTCAGGTACATTGCCATGGCGTAACCCACGTGTTGAAGAGATCCATTCATGGTGTGAGTGAATCGATTCATGTATTCTTCGAGCGCTTGATTCACGATATTGGGTGCGATGCTCGTCGATGATTTGATCCATTCGGTCGTTAATTTTTTGATCTTTTCGTATAATTGATTTGCATCCGATCTATTCTCTGGAAGGTAGATCACATCGATGGATTCGATTTGAGCGGCGTCGTGACCCGTTGTGATGGGTATTTCCACGCTGACTACTTTGGTGGTGTTTCCGACGTTGATTCCTTGATGGAGAGCAGATGTCAAATCTAACAATGTGGTGATGCATCTTTCGCTCCACCAAATGGTTTGGAATTGTTTTGTTACTTGTGAAATGTAATCTCTTGCTGCTTTGCTGACTTGATCGCTCCTGTTGACGTATGATTTGAACAAGTGATACATTTCTCGTTCGACGATTAATGTTCGACGGTCAATGTCCACCATCAGGATGAATTCTCTCCATTTCAAAAATACTTGATCGGTGATGATTCTTAAACATTTTGTAAAGTCGAGATCAATTGTTGTTAGTGCATGATCTTCCAAGTAACTGAAAATGTATTCGAGACTTCCGTTCTTGACTCTCATGGTCTCCAAATAGTACACTTCCAATAAAAACATTGTTTGTCCGAATGTGAATCGACGAATGGAACTGAGCGGCACTTGTTCTGTGATTTGGTGTAACTTGTTTTGTAGTTGACCCAGAGTGATGGTTGTTAGAATTCCTTCCACTAGTGCGTTCAACTCCTTCTCGGTCTCCAAAAAGTTTGACTGCTGTTGAGAGGTTAATAAAAATGAAAAAATATAAACTCACTTTTCCACGCAACAACAATGGAGCGTTGTTTGCAATCAAAAGACACGCCTCGTAAATTTCTGGTCCTAGACCAGAATATCCACTCACTATGCTTTCGTCCACAAATCCATACCAAATGCAGTAGAACCAAGTAGCACGGAATAACTTTTGTAAATTAACGTCTGGGTCATTAATGTTCATTTTGAGTGTTTTTAATTGAGCGGCAATGGCTGGTAATAATATTCCAATCAACACTGCTTGGTTCACTACTTTGAACGCTCCAACTTCAATTTGTTGACTCTTTGCTTGTAATTCCGCAGCAAGTTTGTTGAATAGACGTAAGCTCCTAACTAGCAAATTAACGCGCAAGTCGGGATCAGTAAGGTTCTTGTTGATGATCGTAATGCAGTCTGATAAAAGGTTTCCCAATGTGGTGTCGCTCGAGTGCATTGTATTCTACAAAGTTAGTTAGTCGAAGGAAAGTTGGATCCGTCTTACTTGGTACATCCCAAAAATTAATTCTACAATTTCCTTGTAACCTTCCGTGCTGAGATGAGCAACCATGGCCAAGTAGAGGGCGCCCTCTGATGTGCTTCCTTCTTGCTTCTTTCCATTAAAGTAGGAAACTAGCACAGGTACGATCACTGATGTAATTTGAGGGTTGTTGAGAGCCAAAGCGCATTGAGTAAGGAGGCTTACACGCTAAAGAAGTATAATTTTCATATTAATGTATCATACATACCTTGCTGTTACGGTCGTTGCTTCCCTCGTCGCGATCCAAGAACACCAAGTTGGTTAGAACGTTAATAGTGTGATCTATGACTCCATTGCTGGGTCCCGCACGAACGTAATCTTCGACAAGAATGTTGCAAAAGGCAGCCACCGCCTTCTCAGTAGCAGGTCTGCTGTTTGATCTCTCGATAAATTCTCTCAAGGATCGAAGAGCAATGCTCGAGAGTTCTGGGTTAACGGCTGTTGTATCCTTGACGTGACTGAGTTGTTGTATTCCCTTAATGATGTCTATGGTCGAGCGCTCAAGATCCTTATTGTTCTTAAATTCCTCAAAAGTCTTGGTGGGAATCTAAAAAAGGCAGTCAAACACATGAAAGGTAGAATACTTACTGCGTCCAATAAATTGATAAGAGGCTCCAAGGTATCTCTTTCGTATGTACCATGAAGTAGTGTTGCACATCTCACGACCAAGTCAATGGAACTAGAGAAGAGCTTGACGCCGCTTGCTTGTGATTTTGACTGCAGCACCTTCACAAGAGAGTCTGGGGAGGTAATGTTCCTGTACGCATGCTTGATGAACACCTTCAAGTTCTCGCTGTTATCCGCACCTTGTATAAGAGTAATCTGATACATGATGTTGATCACCATGACCAGCATACTTTTGATGGTTTTTCCTTGGAACTGCTTGACGTGGACATGGTCTTGGTTGAGGCGACCTCCCAAGGCGATAAATAGCTGCAATAATTGGGCAGTGGGTTCCGGATCAAAGTTTTTTGGGAGGCCTTCACTTAGTGACTTGAATAAACCAAACAATACTCTCATTGCATTTTTTGAGTTTAAAAACATCTCTTCACTCGACTGCTTCAATCTACCGCTTTCCGCAAGTATAACTTCGTATAAAACATTATTAATTCTTGGTCTATAAAGTAAGCGCAAGTTATAAAAGAAATGACATACCTATCAACTTCCAATATGTTTCCAATTTCCCTCATCATACTCACAAAATGATAGGTGAAAAAGTCCGGTGTTATTTTGCATTTATCGTTCCACTTGCATCTTGGAAGAGTTTTAAGAACGTTCAGTAGTTGCGGAAGGACTCGATCACTAAACATTCCTTTTGAAGTATGCACAAAATGGCAAAGTGCGAGGACCGAAGCTTGTGATTCCTCACTCAATCTTACAGCAGCTAAATTGGTCAAATGAATATTTCTTAAAATAATATTGTACCTTCACCGTCATTAAAATTATCAGTATAATCTGATCTATCGTCTTCCTCGATTTCAGTTCCAACGCTTGAAATTAGCGACTTGGCGGTATTTTTCTTTTTTAATTGTTGCTCAACGGGCAATTTGCTACAACGGTGAATAACAAACTACAAACGGTTGCGCAAAGTACCGCACGAGATCTTCGACGCCTTGTAGAGCTTTTGTGCTGGCTGGGTCTCTATTTATTAATAGACCCAAGCTCTCCGCGTACTCCAAATATCCTTGCAACTGAAAGCTATCAGTGCTTTTGTCTTTGACACTATAAAGCTCTTTAGTCTTGCTCTTGGACATATTGTTTGGTTGAGCTGATTACAAAAAACTAGTTTTACACAATGAACCATCTTCGAACACAAGCTCCAATTTTGAAGGAGATGTTCAAGAATAATAGAAACCTATTTAGACCATTAGGTCATTCGGGCGTATTGTCCTTGTTGATAAAAAGGGAGGAGCGCGCAAAAAGTGTGTTAAATCTCACACAACATTTTAACATAAAAAAGTAAACAAAATACACAAATCAAGTGTCCTAATATCACAGTACTACTATACCGGTTATGCCGACTCCAGAACCACAAAATGATACCTTGAAGTGTGATTTGTTAGATCCGTACAAAACGAAAAGATCAAAGAAAGTATTATCAGGCGAGATGAAAGACCTTGCAGATGCAAACCCCTATAATACTGCTCAGTTATCCAAAATTCTACGATTCTGTTTATCTAAAGATTTGATGATTAGGGCCACCTACATTGCGGACATGATGATTAAAAACCAGGAAGTAAGTAATTAATTATAAACACGATTACTAATTTTTTTTAGATCTGCAGAGATGCTGTAAGAGATTTAATAAGACATTACATGGACAATAACAGCTACCTCAAAGCAAACCTCCTACTTGTAGAAATTCACGACACTCTATCCGATGGAGCTTCGCAGCTTCAGGAACTCGCGTCCTATTTTTGGTTTAGGAGCGATTTCAAGTGCGTCGCGCCACTTATGGATGTGATGAACTTGAAGGGTGTTCCCCAAACAGATGACTTTAATTATCATCTCATTAAACTACTTTTATCCAGTGATGAATTCTCCACAGCTGTTGAGGTACTTTTGGACATGAAAAATCCAGAAAGAATTCTATCCGAGGAAATGTACATATCTCTTATAAATGGTTGCGTCAAGAATAAAAAGTTAGATGATGCCAAGGAAGTGTGTAAATCAATAATAGATAAAAGAAGAATAAAAGATCCATTGTTGTGGGATGCAATCATTAATGTATATTGTGAAAGTGTTGAGCTTAAGAAGGCCAACCACCTATTAAACTTTATGAGAAAGCATGGGATCAAACCCTCTGCTAATGTTTATGCAAATATATTGTTGTTGTGCCTGAGGTTGAACTGGATGGAGGAGGCCGATGTAGTTTACAATAAATTAATTTCAGACAGGGTCCCATTGGAGTCGAAACTGCGAAGTGCCATCGTCAAGTTATATTGTGTAAGGGATGGTGTTGATCTTGCTTATAATAAAATGAAATCGTTCAAAGAGGCCGGCTACAAGACAGACAGCACGTCCTATTGTATTGTCATGAGTGCTTATTTAAAAAATAACAGCCACGAAAAGGCAAAGAACATCGCAACAACTATTATCAAAGAAAATATGAGAATTGAATTGAATGTATATAACACGATCATTAACTTGTTCATGACCACTGGCGAGATTGATGAAGGACTGAAAATGTACCACAGTATGAAAGGAAAGGGCTTCACTCCTGATTGTGCAACTTACTCAACAGTCATAAGTAGATGCCTTAGGAACAACCTACTAGCGGAAGCAAGTCTTGTCTGCCAACAGTGCTTATCTGATGACCTTGAGTTGAGCATACCTTTATGTAACACCATTTTGAACCTCTACTGCCAAAAAGGTCACTTTGAATTTGCAAGAAACATGTTTGATCGCATGAAGGAGGAGGGTTTGAGATTGACAGGGAGTACGTATAACATTTTGTTGAACGCATATGTCGAAGCCGACATGATGGATGAATCAAGAGAAATGTATGGTTTGATTAGAAAGGACCAAGTAAAGATAGCAGACTCCCTCAAAAGTACAATCAAAAAGTATCATAAGCTATTAAACCAAAATGAAACAACAAAGTATTACCAACCAAAAACTACAAGAATAAATGTTTAATGATATTTACAATTTTCACAAATTCAATTTGATGACATCGCCACAGCCGACACTCTCTTGACCCAACATATCTTTACAAACGGCCAACTGCATGTATATCCTTTCCAAACCAGAGTGAGCGTCTTGTTTCAAACTCTTCAATATTAATTTGTTTACATCCTGACTCAGCTCAGATCTTTTGTCGTCTTGTAAAAGGTAAGAAGATGGGGAGTCTACTGCTGTCTCATATGCTAATAATCCAACCGTGTCCAAGAACAACTTTTCTTCTGTACTTGATAGTGTTTGATCGTTCATGTATGATCCGAGGTTGACCCTGGCCCACTCAATGGCAGTCAAAAGGTCTCCATTTTTTATAATTTCTATAAATGTTTGACAATGTATCCTAAAAAGAATATTCTGAGGTGTTACTAGGTCAGCATTGAATGGAACGCTTACTGGGTTTAGTTGAACAGTTTCAGGGAAATGTAAGATTAAACTCTTTAGCGCCTCTTCAACTCGTCCCCTCTCTATCAAAGAGCATATCTCTCTTCTTTTCATCAACGGCTCGTTCGGTATCTTTGACTCCTGGAAAGGTAAATAATTGAAAATGAAAACACAAACTATTTTTAGATCCTGCTCAAAGCTGGATAAGCTCTCGGTGTAACCTTCATAGTACAGGTAATCTCTAATCAAGGTATTCAAGGTGTAGACTGGTTGAGATGTTTCATTAATTGACTCGATTATGCGCGTCCGTTCTTCGCAAGCGGACTCTAAATCATATCTAAATGGGTAAGAAGGGATAATAGTGGATAACTATACTTAAAGGGCCCAACGAAATTTGCTACAATTCTTTCATTAGGAGAGTGTAAACCAACAGTAGGATAGAAACGTAATCTAGCTAAATTTGAGAATGCGACTCCTAAGTGCTTGCCATTCTTGGTAAAAAATAATTCTTTCTTGCTGTAGTCCAGACCGCAACCAACAACATCACCTTTATTGTTAAAAACTTCATCAAGAGGATTGATGATTTACCTGCTTCATATGAAGGCCCGTACGCTTTTCCATGCTTGCTGTTATTAAAAATCTTTCCATCCGTTTGATATCCATATCCATTTGAGTCCCATCCGGGATGTTTGGTACTCACAAAATCGTTTTCTGCGGTCAGTCCTGATATTGTTAATATCATATTATTCCTTAATTACCGATCATTATGGTATTTCTCTTTCCCTGATTCAAAATTCTGATCTCAAAATAATCTATAATACCCTCGGCAGCAAGACGAGCATTACTTCTAATAGACTGCATACAGATCAATATTCAATAATTCAAGAGAGTACTCACCCCTACATCTTGGTATTGGTTTCCAGGACCAGTATATTGTACTGTTAGTTTGTCCTTTTCCACCTTCAAGAATGGACCAATCTTTTCAAAGTTTAGATGTTGTGGACCCTTATTGGACAGGTCACCATTGGTGTTCGTGGTTGTCATGACTACAAAGTTGACCAACTGCTAAATACGAAAAACTTGAAGAAACTTCATATTTTATTACATCATAAATGACATCGAGCCACCGGTATTTGGTTCGGGACTCCTCATCATGGATAAATTATTTCCAAACAAGTTCGAGGAAACAGTCATCTCCCTCAACATTTGAGCAGCTTGTGACTTGAATGGACCAGTAAACTTCTCCATCACTTTCATACAAAACTTTTTGGCCTCCGAGAAATTTGGGGGTTGTACTTCTTTTTGGAAATACCTTGCAATAAACAACAATGCGACAGCCTGCATGTCGTCCGACATTACTTCCCTCATGAGCATACCTTTTTTATTGTTATTTCGCTCCGGTTCAGTCTCTAGTAAATCTAAACATTTCAAGTAAAGAGCCACAGCCTGTTGGTTTTGTCCAATCTTTTTGTGTAAATCAGCCATCTTCAGTAATGCATGCGCCTTGTCCTCATTCTCTCTTGCTCTTTGATAGCAACGAAGGGCGTCGTGATATTGTTCCAATTGCTCATAACAACCGGCCAACGCGCACCACATGCGTCCGTCATAAGGTCTTAATGTACATGACTTTCCATAATAATAAAGTGCATAATGTGGAAGGTTGAGTAGCTCGTAGGTTTGACCTAAACCGTACCAGGCACGATAATCTCTCGGGTGAATGTCGACGGCCGTCCGATAAGCATTTACTGCGGCGGTTGTATTTTTGAGTTCAATGTATTCGTGACCCATCAGTGTCCATGCGCTCAGGTACATTGGATCTATACGAACGGCTCTTTGAAAGTAAAGTACTGCCTTTTCGTGTTCTGTCCGTGAAGAATAATAATTACCAATGATGCAACTTGTTTCGGGTCTGTACTTGTCAATCTTTTGTATTTCGTGCGCCAATAACGACAATTGTGGCTTGAGCTCTTTAACGTATAAAATGTTGCTGTAAATGTCCAAATTTTCGATGCGATAGGGATCCACTCGACGTAAATGTTCGAAATGATCAATGGCTTGTGGATAATCTTGGAGATGATAATAGGCGATGGCGGTCTGTGTGATGATGTAACTTGATCGCGGTAATATTTGGGTTTGTATTTCCTTTAGTTTGTCTAGAGTATTTTGGTTGTCTTTTAAGGTGGGGTTGCAGATGCCTCCTTGGGAGCTGAGCGTTTCGACGTGTACGTGGGAATAGAATATTTCGTTCATCCAGTGTGGCTTTATGCATGTTTTGATCTTGTCTAATAATTGTTGGTAATTGTATTTTTGTTGTTGTTCGTCGTATCGTTCGTCGTTGTAGAAACCAGCTTGGAGCGAGTGCGTCATCAAACTAACAATTTCTAACCAACTGCACCATAGTAGTGGCTGTAGATTTACGCTTTGAATAAACGATTCCAACGCCGCATTCTTTTCGCCCGATTCTTTTTGAACAACACCGTGTAGGTAAATAAGGTAGGCATCTTTTGCACTCGCTGCTTTTAATTCAACATTTAAATCTCGTAGTTGGGCATTGAGTATATGTTTTTGGCTTTGAACTGTTTTCGTTTGTTGATTATTATTTGAGATGACGGCGGTAGATTCAGCACGATCTTGCTCTTTCCTCTTCTCCCCTGCTAAATATAACGAATAATAGCGCAGAAATAAAGCCTTCTTGTACGTATTGGAGTGTTTTGTATGTGTTGATAGGGGCACTTTTAGTAGTTCTGCACATCTCAAGTACTCCTTCAAATCAAAAAGACTTTTAGAAAATGTATAATGATCAAACAAGATCCAATCCTGATCATCAAAAACTTCTTCCATGTTACTGTTATTGGTCCTATTCGTCACGGTTGTCTGTTGTTTAAGTCCAACAAGCTGCTCTCCAAGCCATTTCGATGTATTCAAAAGACCTCTATCCATACATTCACGCATGCATGATCTAATATCTTGCCGAACTCGAGATATTGGTGTTGTTGTTTGTGCAGAGAAGTTCATTGTGTTCCCGCCGAGTTTGTTTGGTAACTGTCAGGAATTTAGATTGTAACGAAAAAAGAACTGCACGACAGTTTTTAATGGAGCACAGAAACTGTATAAAAACTTTTATTATTATGTTATTGTCTTCCTTTTATCAAACAAGTATTAGTAATAATCGTCATTTTGAGTTTCAACTTGTTGTTCAGCCATGGGGTCGTTCTTTCTCCACGAGCCCTTTGAATAACCTTTGTAAAGATCAGGTATCTTGTTTGCACCGGATGGAACGGCTATAATGATCTTTGGATGCACTTCTAAATCAAAAGCTAATGGAACATCACACTCAACATCCAAGTGATATTGATTACTGACTAGGGATCCCCTACAACTGGGCACTAGATCGGATGGAATTTGGAAGAATATCTCTCCTTGATAAGAAGATTTTGCAACAATCTTTTGCGGATACTCTAGCCTACAAATTTCTGTGGTTTCTTCTTCTTGTGTTTGTTGAGCTTTTATGACCACATCTCTATGAAGCTTAACCTTTAATTGATCAACAGTTTTCTGAGAATCGTTCACAATGTTACAGCTGATTACGATTTCCTCTCCTGGTGCAAAAATGTTCTTATTTAGGGTAACTTCCATAACTAACTCGCCGCTACCTCCGAAGAGGAACTTCTTGAAACTCTTCTCATGGACAATGTGTGAAACATCTTTGCAAGTTTGATTCACTTGAACATATTCTCTTTTGAACATTCTACCGCACTATAATAATTAATTTCAACCCAGAATTTTTGTTAAATTTACCGATATATCTGCCCAGACCTTTAATTCATAGATGATACCAGCAACAATTATTTTGTTATGTACAAAAGAGCCAGGCAACTCATTTGGAAGAGTCACCTGAAATGGGTAGGTGTACGTTCCCGCATTAATGACGCAAGCAGCATTTCCAAATGAGTGCAAAATCATCTTCGTGTTGAAGAATAACCTCTTGTCGTCCACGTAGATAGTGCGCGTATGTCTTCTACGCGATATCGGGTTGCGATAAGTCTCGCTGTGATGTGTCTGTGTTTTCTCAAATCCTTTCCATTTCATCATCAAGCAACGAGTGGTAATTTGTCTGTACACAATCAACTCGGCTGTTCCATTTATTGTTTCACCTGGCCCGTATGACTGCTTGTCGGTATGCAAACGAATTTCGGCAGTGTCTTGCGTTAAGTCGTCCCATGCTCTTTTTAGTGTCTCTATAATTCCTGGCGAATGTGCTTGGGACATTTCACGAGTATGTTTTCACAAACATTTGTTTCGCTGCCATTTAAAAACTCCGCTGATTTCCAACACTCTTCAGAACCATCAAACTCAATCTCCTGATGTTCACAAACAACAATAATGACAAAATTATGATTTTATTGCATCTTCAATCACACTAAAGTCAACATTATTAATATGGCACTGAGCGGTCCACTTTGTAATACTCGTCTCCAACTTGACCACTCCCTTCCTAACAGCAGCTTTTCCTTTGGCATGAATCGAACCGCTCTTGTTCAACGTCCTCAAACAAGAGGGCAACTTGTCGAAACACATTTTTATGATCTTTCCAAAAAATAAACTCAAATCTTCAGGGTGGCTCTCCAGGAACTGAACAGCAGCACTTTGTAAGAAATTCAAATTCTTAATCAATTCGGTCAATGGCGTCGGATCTTCATCCTTGACATCATTCCATTTGAATTGATGGATGGCCTTGTCCACCACGCTATCGATCGTATCGGACATGATGGCGGTGAGTTGATCGAAAATCTTTCTCCGATGTTCGGAACAATCATGAACGAACGAATCCAATTGTCTCGTCAACATTTGTTGTTGTTGCAGGTTGGACCTCTTGAGCACTGCTTCCTTCAAGAATGGAACAAAGTGTAATAAGAAATTTGCACATTCGCTGGATAAGACTTTTGTAATGAGATTCGTGTTTTAAAAATAGACTTACGTAAATGTTTTCCCGTTATGCTTCTTAGATTGGCCGCGCTATTAAGCGCACCAGCACCCAATACGAGGCGGTTCATTCTGGTGTTAAAAGTCTATGTGGAATGTTAAACATGACGCGTATGTTAATGTATTACGCTGACTAAATTGAATAGTTTGTTTCCAATATCGATGGGCGTTATAAAGTGTTGGTATTGTGGTCCGAACCATTCGTAGTATTCGTTGATCATGCTTACTAGATTCAACATTGTTTGACATACCAAAAAATTAGTATTTTGGATCATCAAGTATGCAAATGTTTTCTTTCCTTCTGCGTTTTGATCGTATCGTGTCATGTCCGTGGGTGCAAACTCATCGACGTATAATTGGAATTGAACTGGTATTTGTGGAGCTGGTTTCCATGACTCGTTGTGAAGGAGAAGGTTGAGGTTTGATATTCTTGTCTTGTCGAATTCTTCCAAAAATAATTGACCCTATTTTGAGTGGTTAGAAGAATGTTAACGTCAAGTTACCTGTGAGGTCATTGTGGTCCTAAGCACATTAATGCGTTTGCTGTTTGAAAGTACTTGTTCACATTTGTTGATGAATTCTTGTGGTAGCTTCATGTAAGTTAGTATGTCATCCTTGCTCATCTTTTTCACATCCTCATCTCTAAAATGATTGCTGTTGGATATGAAAGTTTAACTTGCTTACCTTGTGGATAATAAAGTTGATGCACGAGATTGTCCCACCTCACAACAGGTTTCTAATGCCTTGTCCATCTCTTGTCTCAAAAAATGTAACGTAGACGTTTCAGCACAATGTTGATGTATGACTTCTCTTATTTGTTTCGTCTGTATGATTAGGTTTGAAAGTGAAGCAAAAACTGATTCCATCTATCATTATCGTGTCAAGAAGAATAAAAATGAAAACTTACTAGGGAATAGAATTGTGTGGTGGATATGCTTTGTATTTTATTTTTCGCCGTATCGTTTAGTAGGTTGCCTCCATCAGCTTGAATACTAGTCCCTATGTGTTGTTCGACTGCACTCTTGACACAGTCTTTAATCATGTTGGCATTGGCGTCCTTGTACTCTGATATAATTTGGTTCCATTGTGACTTGTTGGTATTTGAAAGACCTGTCAATAGAGGAGAGAGTTGATCCGCAAGATCATCGGTTGGGTTGGCAAACAATTTTTACAAACTCTCTTTGCATGTATTCTTCAAGCTGAGCCCTTTCCTGCTTCAATTGTTCAGGAATTTGTCTATCAACATTAGTTAGTGAATGTATGGTGTACTTTACTTGAAGCAATGTAGTCTTGATAATTCTTTTTCTTTTTGTATGACAAGTGTAGTTGTGTCAATAAGTTGTAATGCATTAATGTAGTCCCCTGTCTCGCTAAGGTTGCGCAGTAACTTGATGGACTGGTGTATGTCAACTATTCTATCAACAACGGAGTCAAGTTTTTTGAGTCTTTTCGATCGTGAATGCTTCTGAACAACTTCCATGGGTCCTAAAACAACATTTTGTTTTGTGTTGCTGATGCGGTTCCGAAGTCGACGGACCAACGGTAGTCCTTCGTTTAGCTCTTGATCTAATTCGTGGTACTGGTTTAAAGCATCAAAAATGTTCGTACTTCTCATGTTTACTTGACCAAGAAGAGAGATCTCTATTTTGTCAAGATAATGAGTTAGCTGAGGAGGTTAGTAACCGATGTAATGTACTCTGGACCTCACCTTTTCTTGTAAGATGGACGACGTGCCCATGATATTTTCCGGAAACACTTTACTGAAGAATTCTGGATTTGATAGATCAAAATCTTCTGAAAAGAACATCTCAGGAACACTCTCGTTTTCTATCACATAATGTACGGGATCCACGGTTTGACTTGTTAGTTGCGCATGGTGTAAGTCAATGCCTTCCAATCTGTCTTGATTTTCCCTAAATATAGCATACAACTACCGGAAAATGAATATTTTGATGAGATGTAGATACCTGAGTTATTGAAGACATATAATCTTTAAAGTTACTCGTTGTGACGTCTTCTAATACTGCTTGCTTGACAGGTATAGCATCGTCTGGTATCACTTGTTGGTCCCATACTCCAAAAATGGATTCAAGCACTCCCGTCTTTACTGCATTAGTTTCACCGCAACTCATTTATACTCACTGTCTCGCGAGGGTCGTTCATTACTGCGGAGAAGTTTTGAGCGACAGCATTTCTTCTTAAATGTTTAAAATGCTCCAATGTAACCTCATCGCTTATATTCTCATCTTCTATTTTATTTTCAAGTATTTCGTCTTCTTTTTCGTGTTCGGTATCGGTACCATTTTGTGATTGGATTTCTGGGTTTCCCTTCTCCACCCCATCACGCCCCTCATCCATTGTAAAGCTTGACAACTTCAATTCAAACTAATAATTGAGCCATTTAACACTGGAATGAGAGTTATATGTGGAGGTGATAGTGGTCTAATCAAGGTTATCGACCCACAAAGACAGTCCGTCCTGTTCCAAATGGGAGAACAAGGAAAAGATAGGTCTGTGGAATTTTTGAAATGGGCAAATCCATCTTCAGAAGCAGAGATTGTTGTTGGTTATAAAACTGGAGAAATCGAGTTCTACTTCCCTGGAACTGGTCAACAACGCTTCTCGCTAACACGATCAGAATTAACCAACATTCAAGGATTATACAGTGAAAATCGAGGGAACAACAGAAATATAATTACCTGCAATGATGAAGGACTTGTTGAAATCTTTCAATTTGGTTTAAACAACCTTGCTGAGCAAGAAGAACAGTCCGAAGAGGAAGAAGCAGAAAAAGAAGCAGATGCCATCAAAAAGCCCAACACAATCAAACTCAAATCAAGTGTGACATCCTTCTCCGTAGGATTGGCCAATGTTTCAGTGATGGAAGTCGTCAACCTCGGAAACAACAAATTAGAACTAGCAGTAGGTGGCAAAGGCAACTTGATGAAAATCTTTGACGTCGAAACACAAAAAGTTGTATACAGGGCTAAAAATGTACCACACGACTACCTCAATTTGGAGTCGCCCATATGGGATAACGGAATCACATTCTTAGGTAAACCAGATCAAATCAACGCTAATCTATTCTGCACACGCACTGCTTATCACCAAATTAGATTCCACGATAGAAGAGCAAAGAGAGCGCCCATCACGCAGAGATCGATTGGAGATTGTACTTTTACTAGTTTAATTGCTTCGCCAAAATGTGACAAGGAGGTATTGGTTGGTAATGCCATCGGAAAAATGTTCAGATACAACTTTGAGAACTTGCAAAAGAAAACGTTATATAGTTACAAGATGATGAGCGGGAGCGTGAGAGACATTCAAATTCATCCATCAGGCGAACACGTCATTACATCATCGACAGATCGGTACGTGCGCGTATATGATTTGGAGGGGAGCAAGAAGCCATTACACTCCATGTATTTGGTACAACGACAAAACTGCTCATTGGTCACGAGTGAGGGAATGAATGAAATCGAAAGTGATGAAGATGATGACGACCAAGATGAAAAAGATGAAAAAGTACAAGAGCCAGAGGAAGAGGAACCTGTATTAGACAAGAAGGATCCAAAGAATCAAGTTTGGATTAAATTGAAAAAGAAGGCACATGAGGAAAAACTCGACAGCGATGATGAAGGTGATGATGACGATGATGACGATGATGAGGACGATGGTGACCTCGACGATGATGAGAGTGACGACGATGACGATGATGATGACGATAGTGATGATGATGAAAAGAAACATGTGAAGAAGCCAGTAACGAAAAAGCAAGCACCAACGAAGCAAGGTAAAAAAGAAGTTAGACCAAAACTTGGACCCCATAAGAGACCGCAATCGACGCAAGCTAAGAGGCCTGCATTTAAAAAGCAACGCAAATAAAAATGTTACATAATTTATTAAAACTATTTTGAATTAGTATGGTTGTTGTTCTCGTATGGCTTTCTTGATTGGGTCGTCCTCGTCGTCATTTTCGTCAAAACGAATTGGAGCAGCGACACCTGATGCGAGTCTTTGGTCTTCTATTTTAGCAAGCTCCTCTCTCTTTTCTTTTTCGAGAACTTGCTTTGCCGTTATTGTTCTACTTAATGGTTTGTCAGACAGCGTTACATAATCATTAGAGGTGTCTATTAGATCTGATTCCGCATCTTCTTGAAATGCAAAGTTCGATGACTCCTCATCGTAAATGTTCTCATAATTCGGTGATTCTGTATATAATCTTGTATTCACTGGTTCAAATTCTTCATCCTCGTCTTCGAATATTGTTTCTCTAGTTGTCGCTGGTACATAAACACATTTGTAACCCGTGTAGGCCAATCCAGAGCTAACGACTGCTATACCTGCAAGTATGAGTAGTTCCATTCCAGACAGGTGACATGTTGTAAGATATTTGTGAAAGGAATAATTATAAAAGGGATGCAGATTCTATTCTCCCTCTTTATGAATACCTGGTCTTGATAATGTATAAAATAATGCTAATACTAGTAGTGTTGATGCTTTATTCCTCCTTAAAGCGCCCTCGCCCGCTTACTTGAAGTATCATCGGGAACGGTTATTACAACAATTCACATAAAACCACATGAATGAGTTTTCGTTTCGTTTATCATCTTATGTATCACCGTTTTTAAAACACAACTATGCACTTACGCACTGTGCTGTTGCGTTATCAAAATCAAACAATAGACGTAACTCAAATGGAAACTTATCAACATCCACCGCTTCTCTTCACAACACTATAAACAACATAAATGCATCATCCCCGTTTTCTCTAAAATCAAAATACAAAAAGGTTTATAAACTTTTACCAAATTCTCATAACGTTATAGAGGGAAGATCTATACGCAATATTAGGGCTAAGCAAATCATGCAGTGAACGTGAGATTAGACATGCTTATAAATTGTTGTCTAAACAGTACCACCCTGACCACAATCCAGATGGTAGAGAACTTTTTGAGAACATAAGTGAGGCATATCAGGTTTTATGTGATCCAGATAAAAGACAAAAGTATGATCAGTCTACTAGAAAATCCATCATCGAAGCACCCTCCAAATCAAACTTTGAGAGCCCAAGCCAAGTTATGTCTAACTCTCCTGTTCTTAACTTTGATATTCTTCATACTGTGGATTGCACACTGGATGAACTACACATTGGAATTTCCAAGAGGAAATTCCAAATTAAAAGAAAGCGGATATGTAGTGTATGTATGGACAATAATGTTCAATCTTGTCTTAGGTGCTGCGGCAAGGGCTTTAACATTGAGAGAAATTGCGTGGGTGTTAAAATAAAAAAGGGAATGCGTTCTAATCAAAGTTTCATATATACGAGTGGTGGAAACGAGATCGTAAGTACATTATTTATCACTCGCTGACAATGTAGTCGAAAAATGTATTTAGTGATTTAGTGTTTACTATACATCAACTGCCCCACGATAGATATTTGAGACATGGGGATCATCTACTCACAAATCACAAAATCAACATTAAAGACATTTCACAAGGTTACTTTTATATAAAACATTTAGATGGACGGATTTTAAGAATTAAAAATTGTGGACAAGTGCCATACATTAAATGTGTAGAACGGGAAGGAATGCCCGTCTACAACAATGAGAACGCTAAAGGGAATCTATTCATATCATTGACTGTTGATGACTCGATAAATACACAAGAGACTCACCAATCTTATGTGGAGGCGATTTCTAGAGATGTTACAACGGCAGAGATGACCATGATAAATTCCATACAATCGTGATGGTTGTCAGTCATCAACACGGCCAAAAATTTTGTTAAAATAAATTATGAACAGTAAACCATAATGTTTATTGCTTTTTTAAGATCTTGCTGTCATAATCTTAATCAAACACTGTATGTGATGAAGAAGGGAAAGAAACTGACTTGTTGCCTAACATTGGTCAAGTGTCGGTGATACAGCCCTACGAGATTCTTTTATTATTTTAGCATGCGTAACTGTAGCCGAAATAATTGAGTTTACCGCTCAATCTTACAATTTTGTAAAGTATACAGCTACACCATGAACTTCGGTTCCACTAAGCAGAGCTCGAAGCAAACGTATAATTTTACCCAGGAACCTGGTGCCATAGGTGCTCGAGGTAAATATAGGGACCCATTCAATCAAATCGCCAAACCAGAAAAGTACTTTAAACGACTAGATGAGTTTGTGCTGAATCTGCATAAACTCACATTTAAGACGTGAACTAACCTTGTTTATAGTGCGAATATAATGTCGGATAAGAGGATTTTCAGAGGGTATGATTCGATTTGTTATTCTACTTGTGGCTTACGACTAATAGTAATACATACGCTGCCCAAATCCTACCTATAAATGCACAATCTGATAATCTGATTTCTAAACAAAGAGAGGCACATAAAAATAAAGTAAAAGCCGAAGAGGCACGTAGACAACAACTAGAAAAAGAGCGTGCAAGTGCTATTATGACACCTCTCCCAATAGAGGGCAGAAAGCACACAGAAATTCAGACAGATAGATACTTGGAGGAGGTTTCAGACCATGTCAAAGAATGTGAAGCATTTACACAGACAGACCCATTCATGGACAGGCCAGAGAGTCCCTTGTACCTTCCAACTAAATCAGGACTTGATGTAGCTGTACAAGTAGAAGAAGATTTGTTCCATTTCGACTCGGAAGTTGATCCTATTCTCGAAGTGTTGATTGGGAAAACATTGGAGCAAAGTATGCTTGAAGTTATGCAGGAAGAAGAAATGCAAAATATCGAAAATGCACAAAGAGAATTTGAGCAAGCCAGAAATGAGAGGCTCAACGCTACCCAAGTACTTGAAGCTGATGAAAGGCGTAGATTTGAGGAGAAACAAAGGAGAAAGGAGCAAGAAAGACAAAGACTGCAAAGAGAAAGCACAGTCAAGCAGAAACTTTCTTCTCGCACATTTTCAAAGTTGTTTTTATCAAACCTGGAAGGACGCGTTTTCGATACTCTGGAGAGACAAGGGTTCTTCTACGACGTGGTTCAAAGAGATATTGAGGTCAACTTTATGCCATGGCTGACAGAGAAGGTTCAGGATATTACAAAGACAAAGGAGAATGGAAGAAGCATATTAGATGCCCTGATCAAAAACACAATTCGGGATATGCTTCGCATAAATAAGGAGGCAAAGGACGAACGATTGAAGCGAGAGGAGCAAGAAAGAATTCAATTAGAAGAGGAGAGGTTAGCCGCAATAGAGAGAGAAAGGATATTAGAGCAAGAGCGTCTCCTTAAACTAGAAGAAGAGCAGAATAAATTAAATACAGAAGAAAATGCTGAACAGCAAGAACAAGAGGATGAAGAATATGATGAATAGACCATCACCAATAGTAAATATTATGTTGTACCAACCATTTAAATATCCTGAACCTATGAATTTAACTTTTCGACAGTTTTACTTCGAAATTTAATCTTGAATGGTTTCTTTCTTTTAGAAGATATGTAGTAATGTTTTTGAATAGTATATTTATTGACATGATGGCCTTGATTTCCTTTCATAACGTACATTCTAGAGTTCGCTGTTGCTTAGCGGCTGCTGACATATCCTGCACTTATTCAGTTTTAAAGCACATTCAGCACAAATCTTGAATGTTCCTGAATCTGGATTCTTACCACACTCTGGGCATGTTCTCAAATCTCTGGTGAAAGCTTTATGTGATTCACAACCCTTGCATACTCCTGGTCCTGCTGGCATATTTTTTATTTAAAAATAAATAATTATCTTTAGACCTATTTATTACAAACAGAATGAGAATAATAGGTCTATAATACCTACACAAAGTGGCAGTAAATGATTAATTGAAAGTGGGACAGAATAGAGTACTCTTCTACAAAACAAACGTGGCAGGATTGTAGTTTTTTGTAGCTGTCACCTTCCAATAAAAACTCACAATAATATGCCAATATTCTTCTCTGTACGCACTCTGCCAATCACGACAGAATAAAAGTCACAACTTCCTCTCGGAAGGTCGCTAGTATTTTCTGGTGTATTTTTCGTTTGGAACAATCATCGAGTTGGAGTGACGTTGCGGAACATGCTAAAAAGCAATCAAGGTTTGGTTCACCTAATCATTATACTGGTATTAACATCGAAGCGTTTCCAGCAAAGGTTACTGTAGTAGACTAGAATGCTTCATTTTCTAATTGCGTGACATGCGAAATGGAATGTTGTTTGCGGACGGATTTGGAGAAATTTATATTGTAACATTGATTTGCCTCAACCAAATGCCAAAATATATTCCATCACTTGTGGCGGAGCCTGGCCCCTCAGAAGCCCGCATCATCAACTTTTATCCCATCTTTGATTTTAGCGTGGCACTTTCTTCTGCTGTGGTACTACTTTTTGTTAGGAGATTTCTGGCCAAAAATGTATTTCGCCCATTAGCAGTAAAAAATGGATTAGATAAAACCACACAACAAAGATTCGTCGAAAACGCGTGGTTCACTTTTTATTATGTGTTGGAGGTTTCAGCAGGACTTTATGTGCTTTGGGATAGTGAGTGGTTGTGGAATCCGATCATGACCTACACCAACTACCCCATCGAACATCAACTTGATTTCAATAGACCGGAGCTTTTTGGTCTCAGAACATACTATCTAGTTGCTTGCGGTACGTATTTTACACCTTTACAAACACTCACAATAGGACAATAGGGTTCTACATGCAAGCATTATATGGACTTTTATTTATTGATGAGAGGATGAAGGATTTTTGGGAAATGACCATTCATCACATTATAACCATAATTTTGATCTCCTTCTCTATAGTATCTTCTTATCATAGAGCAGGTAGCATAATCATCTTTTTGCATGATGTTGTTGATGTGTTTTTGTACTCTGCAAAAGCTTTTCATGAAATTGGAAGAAGCAACATTGCCAACACATTATTTGGAATGTTTGCGGTTTCATTTTTTGTTCTTCGTCTAATACTGTTGCCAATGTTCGTATTGAATGCATATTTCCTTCTTGACGACCCTGTCATGATCACTTCCTTCCCACCAAGCAAATTCTTGTTCAAGTACGTTACAGATGCTTATTATCCTATCGAAATTAGCAGTTATGGTGTGTGCGCATTCCGGTGGTGCTTGTCCACTTTATGGTTAGTGCTAATTGGCTTAGCACTTTTAGTATGCTTGCATGTTTACTGGTTTTCAATCATCTTTAAAATGGTCATGAAAATTGTTTTGAAGAATGATCGCTGGAATCATGACCCAAGATTGAATGCACCTAAAAATAACGAAGCAAAAAATAAGGTTGTATAATTATAAACTTCTTTTTACTGTCCGTTAATATTGTATTATAAAACTGTTGCTGTGTTTAGAAATATGAAATAAATTCGTTCAATTTTGTCATCAACAAAGTTGTTGGTTTAGTAAAGTCACATAAGATTACAACATTTAATTGACCAACGATGGATGTGACCCTAGAATTTCTAGGGTTTGTTGAGAAGAGTAGACTAAATAGCGACCAAATAGAGACAGAACACAGTACTGAAAAATCTTCTTTTATTGAATCTGCAGCGGCAATCGTTAGTGTTACATAACATTGTCTCAGACTGACTTACAATCGTAGAGAGAAGAGTTATATGACGTTTACGAAGAGATCATAGAGTATACAAGGCATTACTTACGCACATCAGTGAGCGGTGCCACAGCACAGCAACCGTTTGCTGCCATTTCAATTTCAGAACAACTCAGACAAACAAATGCAAACATTTCCGATCTAAAGGATGTTTTGAGCCAGTTTGAAGAAAATAGCAAACAAGCGAAACTAAATGAAAACAGCCAACAAAGAGCCCACTACCATGCAGTAATTCACTTTTTAGCCGTACTAAGCAAAAAAGTAACGCAGCAGTACGATGTTGTTGGATCCATGCAACAAGAGTCTGTTAATGTGTCCCAAAAATTATTTAATGACACTGCAGTCCAATCCTTATCAAATGAACAGTTGAAAGCAATTAATGACGGATACAGGCAAGAACAGGATGACGAAGATGATGTACAGATACCAGCTGAACTCCAACAACAGTTAAGAGAAGAAAATCTACTTTTACATGAAGAGCTTGATGCTGCCCTAGAGGATGCCATGGATGCGGCCAGGAAAGCCATGGAAATAGGAGATCTGGTGCAGATATTTGAGGAAAAGATTAACGAGCAGTCAGCAATGATTGAGCAACTATATAGCAACTCGTTGAAAACAAGTTCGAACATTGTGGATGCAAAGGAAGTGTTGATTACCACAGGTAAGGGGTCCAAAACATGGTTTCCTTCATTTTCAACATTGTTCCGCAACATGCTTTTATACTTGTTATTGTTCGCAAGCATAATGTTAGTGATATTTGATCAAGTGAACTCGTAACAATGTATGATTAATAAAAGATTTTTTTATTTATTAAAAACTAAATGAAAGGCGCGACAGCCTTTTCTAATGTTCCCAGTTGATAAGTTACTTTCCTCTCACTTGATGTCAAAGTCAGTATCGGTTATGACGGGAATTTGTTGATAGCAGGAGTCGACAGGATCGAACGAATACATTTTTGAAATGATCTCCTTGTACGCTTCTTCTCTGTTCTCCTTTGACATCTTCTTCATATGCTGGCACATGACTTCCAACTTTTCCTTGAACATATCAAAGTTACTTAATTTCGAAACTTTGGAAGATGGTTCTTCGACGTGTTGTTCTTTCCTCTTTCTCTTCTTGGGTTTAAGATCTGCGTCCTCTGTTGAAAGTGTACTGGTCGAAGTAAGTTGCTTCTTCCTAGCGAACACCATGATGGGTTGCGACTGCTTGATTAGTATGGGATTGTCCGTGTCCTGATGCCTGTATAGATTGACACGCAGCGCAAAGGGTTTGCGGTCGTGATGGTACGACACGTCCGTGAACTTGAATCTAATTGTCGTCTCAAAGTAAGGATTGTCGTCCATCTTCTTTTCTAACGTAGAGTCAGTCACACCCTTCAAAATGGCCTTGTTGTTCTTGAGGATCTCTTCCCCTGATACGGGATCGACCACTTGTAGTTGTGAAAGCAATTCAGTGTCGCCTAAGAAATTTCCGGTGGCCCTCTGTCTGAGTTCATAAGTTATGGAGCTAAAATAGGTTGACTCAATGTCTTCACAATTACTGTCCCTGTCCTTCCTTGTTCCGAGGTATAGATGTAAGTTTTCTCCCGCTCCACACACGGTGGCACTTCTTGTGACAGTTGTCCATCCGCCTTTGTTCGTGGTGTCTTTGTCCTCTTTTTCCTCCAAGTGAACGTGAGGCAATGGGGAGAAGTCTTTTGCATCCAACCGTTCATCAAAAATTGACTCTTCATCACTCTTCAATACAAAGTCGAACGAGTAATCTCCGATAGGTTTACCGAGTTCTTCTGCAAGATAACTCGAAGGTGACAAGTCTCTTTGCATTAGAAAGTGAGTGTTTCAAAATATTATACGAAGTTGTTATTTTCGCGTTGGTTCCAGTGGGAGGTCTTTATCAATATAACGATCACGTCGGCGACTGTGAACGTTGTTTTTTAGTTGTTGTCAAAAATTCTCTGCTTATTTTCATCATAAGAACTCAACTCTGAAATGGTGAAGGTTCAAACTTTTTTCGCTCACTTAAGTTCGGTTGATGTTCTTGGTTGATAGTATTTAAAAATATCTTTTTTAAAAAGTTTTGTGCGTAAAACAAATTTCAAAGTCTTTTTCTTTAACGATTAGTACATCTTTCTGGATACTCCGAAATCACTGTAATGACTGCATTGGGAAATAGCATCTAAATACATTTGACCCTGTTGCCGATGGTAGTCCATCTGTAATCGGATGTTGGGCTCCGTTTCGTCTTGTAAAAGATCAATCAAAAATATCAATATTGATTTGATTAATCATGAAAAACAAAATACATCTCGTCATAGCGATTCTCACTGTACTTCATACATCAATATGTTTAAGCGGACTAAAAGGATACTACTACAACAATACAGCCGCATCCGGCGATCCAATTAAGGAGCAAATAGATTTGAACATTGAATTCTACTGGGGCAATACTGACAGATTTAGTGCCCTATGGGTGGGGCAGTTTATAGCACCTACTAATGGAG